>JARJCM010000309.1:0-121986 GCA_029233265.1 Mycena alexandri | reverse complement strand
GATATAACAGTATCCCCCTCTTGGGTTTGGCTCCCATGCCAAACATTCCAACCGGAGTCGGAAACTGTTAGCAAGAGAAGTCCAAAGGGATACCGGTATGACTTGATAACCAAGGCCGAATGATTTGAAAGTTGGGGAAATTCGTCAACGAATTTTTTGATGAAGATTTTTGAAAATTTTTATTGAGGACGGAAAAGTCCAAGCTGATCACGTGCCCGGCCCGTGCGCCGAGTCACGTTCTCGGTGCCGTAAGTTGACATGTCAACAACTCTTCTGCTTTCTACCACCACCCGGAAACCAACCGTAACAACAACATGTCCGCGACCACCAGCAACACGAATGGAGCAGAAGGGAGTGCAGGGGATGGTGCTGGGCAGGGAGCGGGACGGAACGGTGGTGAAAACATCGGAGGAGGAGGAAAGGGGAAAGGAAAGGCGACCGCGCGCCAAATCCAGGACGACGAGGCGCAGGAGGCTGCAATGGAGCAAGCAGCGACTCAACGAGCGGAGGTCTGAGCTGCAGCGTCAGCTCAGAGCTCTGGTCCGGGCGCCCAAGCCGGAGTCGCGGTCGGAGGCGGACAAGAATGCTCGATGTCTTCTCATTATATGAGAAGAGCTCGATGCGCTCGGTCCCCACGTCAGCATTGTGGCTTTGGTGAAGAAGGTGCTCACCGAACCCCGTCATGAGACTCCAGGACCCGTGGTGCAGCCGGGCGACTCCAAGGTCGCTACCGGTGGTGCTACGGGTGCCGAGGACGACGCAGACGACGAGGATGAGGGAGAGTCGGAGAGGGATGAGGAGGAGGAGGAGGACGAGGGCAAAGCCCCGGATTCCGGTGATGACCGGAGTGCGGAGTCCGACCCCGACGACGGGATGGAGGCCAACGACACGGAGGTCGAATGGCCCAACCCCGACTACGTTCGTTTCGAGGGTGATGAACGTACACCTCTTATTTTTTTCGTTTTCTTTTGATTTTCTTTTTGCTGAAAGTTTTGAATTTTTTAGGATGTGGCAATTGCCAAATAAAAGACCACGCGTGTCTCCGGTTGCGGGAAACCCGCAAGAAGACATGCGAATCGTGCCGCCGCAAGCGAACAAAATGTTCGTTTCAACCCGCCCACCACCAGGATCAACAAACGATCTGTCTCGCGCCAGGCCGGCCCCTCTCACCGAGCTTCCGGTGACTCCGGGCGTTCCAAACGTCCCGGAAGCTCGTCTTCGCAGCGGGGGACGAAGCATCGCCAATTCTAGCGACGGAGACCGGAAACCGTTCTTCAAGACAGGCTTCCGGGGCGACGGTTTCACCGGTCTGGAATCCAAATGGTACTCCAGTACCAAGTCCCGTCCGGCCAAGAAACCCCGGACCACCTCACGCGCCCCAACTCCCTCCACCTCCAAACGACCCTTCGACGATTTGGTCCGCCAGTTCTACAATTACGTGGATGGACTGGAGGAGCAGATCGAGGGTTTGGAGGAGGAGGTGGAGTCCCTCAACAGCGAGCTCGTCGTGGAGCAGACGAAGAACAGGAGACTCCACGAGGGCTATGAAAAGGCGAAGAGACTCATGGGAGAGGCCCAGGATTCGGAGCAGGGTGTGGAGAAGGAGCTGATGAAGAGCCAGGAAATTATCGACCAGCTCCGGGGTGAGCTGATGATTTACCAGAAGCAGGTGAATCTTCCGTTGCACGCTTTCCGCAATGTTCTGCTGACTCCGGAACCGGGGTTCGACTTCGGTCCTTTGGTTCCTCAACCGCAGGAGTCAATTTCCCCATCGCCCCCTCCCAGCGACGAAGACGTCGATATGGATCTCGGCTCGCCCATCGAGTCCGGTCCGGTGTTGGAAACCGGAACCGGAGCCCGAACACGGGAGTCGTCGATGTCGGAGGATATGGCGAGGCCGCCCCAATTGGGTGATGCTGAGTGGGATGGGGGTTCTCTTGACCAGCGCGGGACACCGCGCATGGGTCGAGAGATTACCCCGGCTCTGGGCCAAATCACGACTGCCCGGAGCTCTGGTTCTCGCACTCCGGTCCTCGGAACTCCCATCTTCTTCGAGAGTGGCGACGAAGATGAACGCTCACCCCGCCTACCAGCCGTCGAGGTTCTCCCGAAGGTGGAACCAGTTGAGCCGGTCATTCCGGATACTCCGGCGACTGCCGGAGTGGAATCGACGGAGAACGAGGGGAGATGGACGACGGAGGACGGGAGTTGATGGAGCGGGACGCAGCAGAGGAGCGGGAGATGGTTGGCGGTTGTCGACAGCGCAGTCGAGGATGAGATCCCGTCGGATCTCAGAAACATCCTCGGCTCCGCGATGGATGTCGACGTACCGGGGATGTTAGAGGCATCGGGAAGCGGAAACGGAGCGAGTGGGAGTGGGGGCTCGACGACCAAGGTAAAGGTCGAGCAGCCAGAACGTCCAGTTCCGGTTCTGGGCCCATCCCGGCAGTTTCGCGTCGAGCGATTGGAGGTTAGGCGGGGGCGAAAGGCAGGGGAAGAAGGTGAAGGTGATGTGGTGAAGAGATATGCGGAGATAATTGTGCTGAGCGACAGCGATTGAATATGTAGATTTGTTGTACTTGTTTTGTTGATTTTCTTGGAGCTATAAAAAATGTAAATACACAATGATTCATTTGAAACGAACCAGAGTGATGAGGAGTGAGGTCCGGACAAGACCAACCAGAGTTTAAGGACTCCGGTGAATACTCCGGAATTCCGGACACTACCGGAATGCCCATATGTGTTACATCCATGCACGGATAACTCGAACGAAGGTCCGAGTGCAGCCCAATGACTCCGTTCCGAGATTCACTCCCGAGTTTTCGGAGTATTGTAGGAGTCAGCACATCCATGCATCGATGCTTCGGACCTGCTTCGGACCTCGCTCCGAGCTGACCAATCACTCCGGTTGAACTCCGACTCCGGATTACCTAATTCATCCCGAACATCATTCTGAGTCAGATTCCACACCATACACCATGTCCTGTGTCTCCTGTGATATCTCACGCATGGGACTCGCACTCCGATCCTGCTGTCACACTCTGGTCACGCTCCGCTCCGCATCACGGAGCTGTCAGGAGTAACCACGCAGGTTTGGATTCTGTGCTATGGCACCATCCAACTCGTTTAACAATGGTCTGACATGTTCCTGTCTTCTTACTTATTGTTCCAGTACTTCTTATCTGTCACATGACTTCTTCCTCTCCTTTTGGTACTCAGCTTTATTGTTGCGTCCACATCTTCTACTTACCTTTATTGTTACATCCACATGCTTCACTACTTATCTCCTTTATGCATTACAATTAGCCTCCTTACTATTTAACCTCTTAGTCTACTCCCTGTAAATCAGTTTGATTATTAAAGTTGCTTCACCCCATTCCTCGTGAAGTAATCTGAGTCTCTGTCTGGAACTCACTGCGGACCTCACCCGCTTACTCCTGTCCATCCGGATGAAGGGAAGTATGCTCACACTACGTCTCCCTGTTGTGTAGCGCTACTCCGGTCCCCCAGTTCTCTGTACCCCGCGCTCTGACACTCCGGCACTCCGCACTCCGACACTCTGTCGCTCTGATCACTCTGATCTGGAGCCCGGACCCATCGGACCCATCACACCTCTGGTCCGGACCTCTCCCTTCATCCCTCTGTCTATCTCTGAAGACCAAGGCAGTACGCTCGCGCATGACCTGTCGTGTTGTGTCATCCAGCCCGCCGATCTTCATCATTCGACCCCGGTCTCTGGTTCCGTTCTGTCCGGCCCCCAGCTCCGGTTCGGAAGGTGTCTGATCGTTTGGTTGGCCCATATCCTAACCCCTCTGCTCGGATATAACAATATGTGATCATGAATGAGCGTAGTGATCCAGGAATAGAAGGTGAAAATAATGGATAGAAGTGAGGTGAAGTTTTGAAGATGGTGACTTCGGAAAAGGTTTTCCAAGACGACCATCCAGAGTTCCGGTCCCGATAACGGTATCCGGAGTTCGGAGATCAGACTGGATTACAATCCCAATGTCGGTTAAGTAGAGGGAATTATGCCAAGAATAGAAGTAGGGAGTGCGTGGCATGTGGATTAGGTTGATTGACGATTCATGGAGGGAAATCTGCCAAGACCTTGTGGGAACTGCAATTGGAACTTGAACACCGATGTGCTGATGAGACAAAGGATTCTCCGAATGTTGAATGCGCCAACTCCAGCTACTCGCTGGCCTCGACGAGAGGTCTCCGATATTCCGGAGTACGACCGGAGGTTGCTGGAGTAGAACGGTGAGTGGATTTAACACATTCTGGCATTCTGTTATATCCATGCAACCACACCCCTGGACAATGGTCTTCGTCACCCAAGACCACTCCGGTTCTCTACGGGCACTCCGGTCCACTCTGGTGTTTCCGGAGTCAACCGGAAACCCAGAGCCAACCGGAAACCGGGGGTATTAGTATTGGAATGACTTCTTGCGGTCAGTCGTGGCTGGTATCAAGTGGTAACAACCTCTCCACATGTTCCCTCTTGCCTTCCATTGCCTCATGGCAGATTTCATCACCTCATGTTTCATTTCCCAAGATCAATACTGATACAGGTCGAACTTCTCTTACCGCTTATGGACTTCCTATTCTTTCAACCATATGCTCGTTCACATGTTACTCCTTTATCTCCTTTACACTAAATTAGGATCCTACACTATTTAATCAGCTAGCATACTCCCTGTTCTTCAGTAGTTTAATAAACGTCGCTTTCCCCCCTCCGGAGTGCTGTCAGTCGCTCCTCTCTTCCCCCAGACCCTTCCTCTTCCTCTAGATGATACCTGGCAGTACACGCTCACCCTGCACCTCAGTGGTGTTGTGTCAAGCAGCTCCGCTGATCCCCTCTGTCGACTCTGGTTACTCCGGCCTACTTTCCGGCACCCCGGTTATTCCGGTTATTCCTTGGCTGACTGTTCCACTATCCCTTTTTCCCGTGGCTCGACATATAAGAATCAACCGTGTGTCAACTCCTTTTCTTTGGCGTTCGTAGAGTAGACCTGGTGGCGTAACTGGTAACACGCGCATTTGTAGTACTGTGAAAAGTCACAGTGACTCGTAATCCTCCAAATGCGAGACCCTCGTTCGATTCGAGGTCAGGTCATGTACACTTTTTCCCACAGGAGAGAATCAACCGTGGGTCAACTCCTTTTCTTTGACGTTTGTAGTGTAGACCTGGTGGTTGTAATGGTAACGCGTGCATTTGCAGTTGACTTCTCCTCATAATATTCAAATGCGAGTCCCTCGTTTGATTCGAGGTCAGGTCGTGTTTGCGACATTCCTTCCTTTTTCTGTGCATGCTCTGTAGTGCGTGTTTGCCTTTTTCAGCCACAGAGGGAGTGGATCACAAAGTGATAGCTCACAGCATATGGACACGATTGACAACATGGATATATGGAACCAATTTCCACGGTTCACCACGGCAATACCATGACTACGGAATTGCACATGGCCTGAGGCCAGCATCCGTGGCTGCTTTCAGACATTTTCTGTGAACGTTTAACTCCATTAGTCTACGAACTTTCTTTTATATGTACTCTCTGTGGTTCCTATGGACTATTACCTCATTTTCCATCAGACTCTCGACTTCCTTTCCCACCTCTATCCAATTACTATAAAACCCCATCTACTCTCTCCAGTTGGTTGCCCACCAGCAATACATCTTACCTTTCACATTTCACCCTTTGGTCCCTCATCACCCTCAATGTCCACCGCCTATGTCATGTCTTTCATTGCCATCATTCTGTCCTTTGTTGTCCACATCCACACCACCATATCTGCTACAGTTCCCATCCTGTTTCCTTGTGTGGCTTACCAGCCAAGTACTGAACTTGGAGTGACCCACTTGCACCCCTGTTTCATGGTCATCAGAGCATTGAGTTTGATGTTTGTTGTGTCAGTTCTTGCTCTCAGACATGTTGTGAGCACATCACCATGTTCTTTGAGAGGCCATGAGTCAAGCCACGAAAAAAAAAAACATATATCAATGACTACCCAGGCACCATAAAACAAAGGATGGCTTTATGAGCTGGAGTTCGGCCTTCAAATTCAGTCGTGGTCAAGGGGGAAAATGTTTCACAACTTGAATGGCCAACTTAGTGACAATGTATTTTGACCTCGAGCAAGTTATCCTGGTTGCCCATAGATATCTGGGCAGAGGGAAAGTGCCACCCCTGTGCTACTACTGACACCCTTTGCCACCAGGGGCCGGCAGCGGGGGCAGCAGTAGCAACATCAATCTTATATTGAATGATTAGTCAAAGAATGCTCTGCTCCACTACCAGACCAAAGCTTGTATGCTTCCAATCTCTCAGCAAATTTGACACCTTGTTCCTATGTGTCTTGGATTCTTTTTTAGAGGTGCTTGACTCTGTTCAGCACACTCTCTCCTTTTTTCATTTCCTTTCACTCTTCAATCATTCAGCCTTGGCATTTGGGGCCAAGTCAATAATTGGGTTTCATGTCTTGAACAAAAGTGGAAAATGCTCATCTAGGACATTTAATAAATGTACTCTACCAAGCCCGCTTAATTCCTGGCATGGAATTCTCTTTTCCGTGCTCCGGTCAGGACTTGCATGTCCAGAGACTATGCTCCATCAGGGTAAGAGCTCACCGGAGAACACTTCACAAGTGTCTCCTCCATTGCACCTCTGTCCTCAACTTACGCCCATGTCTCAGGTCCATGTGTCACCTCAACTGGTCACTGGAAAAGCCTTAAAATCAGTTCTGCAGCTCGTTTTCTGAGGTTTCTCTGACTCCGCTTGCAACATCCTGTTGTGGCTACGTCGAGAACCTCTTCACACCAACTCCGGTAGAACGGGGTTGGACTCTGTGGTCATGTTCCATTCTTTGGTTGCTTGGACCTCTGGAACACTACGACTATTTCAATATAAGAAAGGCCAGTCAAGCATCACCTTGGTGACTTGCTCGCCAGCTTGGTAATCTTGCACACCGCAGTACAACCACTAGATTTGGGAAATTTCTGGAACAAGCGCTCTTCAACTGGAATAAATCCCTTTTCTCTGAGCAATTCCTTGCCTTCAAGGCAAAATTTTGGTGTCATGCCAAATCGACTCTATTCCAAACAATTCGCAGTAGCCTGTGAGAGGTCTACCCTGAGAGGGGGATACACCCATGCAACTCTACATACAAATAAAAAATTCCTTGCAAATTTGGTCACTGTCTTAAACATTCGGCATCAAAGCAGGAATTATTGGAGTCATTCCTGTCTTTCCGGACTTGCTGTCTTCACAAATATGACATGGAGGTTTCATAATTAACACCTGCATTGGACTGTTCATCAAAACTTTCATGATGCCCAAGGAGTACATTGAGCCACCAGAGATAGAAGTGATGATAAAGAGTGATCATATCATTGCTTCTACCTCTGGTGGCTCAATGTCCTTAGCATGTACTCCTTGGGCACCATAAAGGCAGACTTCAAAAGAGTGATCATCTTGTATTGTTCATTGTCATTGATCTCTGTCCTGCAATGTTATATCTGAGTCGTCCAGAAGGTGGTACAGGGGATATAAGGCCAGTTGGACTAACAACAGATACAAAGCGGAGTGGCGGGCCGGACAGAACGGAACTAGAGTCTGGAGTCGGAGCTAGTGAAAGGCGGACTGGATGATGCTACGCCACAGAGGGGATAATTGGGCGAACATTACTGCAGGATATCGTCAGAGTGAGAGAGATGATAGAAGCGGAGCTCCAGCAGAGTGTCAGAGTGGAACAACCAGATTACTTCACAAGGAATGGGGTGAAGCAACATTTATCATAAAACTGAAGTACAGGAGGATGTAGAACAACATTAAATACTAGAGCTCCTTATTGTAATAAGTAAAGGAGATATGTTAGAAACCATGTGGACATAATAATAAAGGTAAGTCCGAAAGGGGAGGAAGAAGTCAGGTGACAAAAGGAACAATGTTGAACAATAAGTAAAAAGTCGGAGGACATGGGATGAATAAGGAATGTGTGGGATGGTGTCTTGCCATGGGGTCAGATGGTGGGAGTTCGTTCCAATGTTTTGTCGGAGCTCCAATCCTTCTGATACTCCGGCAGTCCAATGCGCTCTGAGATGACAGAGCGCGATTGGAGCCGGAGGGACCGATCAGAGTGGTTCGTCAGAGGTCATGACACTGGGTGCAAGCCACCATTTGCAGGCTCTGCAAATTATAAGCAAATTGTAAGCAAATTCATTAATTGCCAAGCATTTGCTTCTTATTTGCAAGGTGTGCAAATTGAAAGCAAATCAGATGACCAAACAATCTGAAAAAGGCAATAATTATAAACTCTTTGATATTTCAACATCTCAGCATCACAAGGCCTTGGCATCGTTGCTTGGGAAAGACAAGTGTGTGACAGTGCCTTGCACAACACAGGTTTGCAGAACCCGCGGTATTATGGGTACAGGTGTCACGGGTGTGGATACAGTCATCAATTCTTGGCACAGCGTGAATACTGTGACCCGCGGCATTCCGTACCCGTAATACTGCCACACCTGACCTGCTGCTCTCAAATAGATACCATAAGGGATTTGAAGCAAAGATCTAATGGATTCAAGGGATATTTGAGATAAGGGGCTCCAAGCTTCCATCTGAGCTAAAGAACCATATTAGAGCATGATTATAGGTTATGGAGGGGAACAGGTTGGGTTGAACCACACAATTCCTTTTTGGGATGACAGCTACACACCAACAAACAATGCTTGATTTGACTTGTTCTCAACCACTATTGCATCCATAAATCTAGGAAATTTTTGAGAGGTGTGGGCCTAGTAGTGAGACATTATGAGCACCAGCTGCTAGCACTGATACAGCTGCAGTACATAATATTCAGAGATAACCGGGTTTTTGCAGCAAAAATTACATGAAATAGAATCTGTGAGGTCACTTCTACAGTTCCAATAGCTGACTTAGGCTCTCTGACTCTTCTATTACCTTGAGTTAAGATACTGGCACCCCACATATTTTGATCACATGCACTCAGGATGAAATCCTAGCCGCATGTGACCTCCTACCATAAGTGGATGTTCACCAAAAAAAGACGATAACTTTAGAATTGAGATTACACATATAAAGAAGGGCAGAATCACTGAACCATTGAGCAAGGCCAGCCCATAAGAAGAGCTACAGGGATGTCTGATGCTATGGGATTCTGAACTAAACAAATCACATCCCTGCCTGAACTCTTTATTTCCCTTTACTTATGCTTAGTCAACTATGCTGGAAATTGGAGGCAGAGACTTTCCTTTAAATGTGAAAGGACTGATGGGAGCTGTTATATCCGAGCCGAGGGGTTTAGGATATGGGCCAACCGAACGATCAGACACCTTCCGAACCAGAGCTGAGGGCCGGACAGAACGGAACCAGAGACCAGGGTCGAATGATGAAGATTGGCGGGCTGGATGACACAACGCGACAGGTCATGCGCGAGCGTACTGCCTTAGTCTTCGGAGATAGACAGAGAGATGAAGGGAGTGGTCCGGACCAGAAGTGTGATGGGTCCGATGGCTCCGGGCTCCGGATCGGAGTGATCGGAGCGACGGAGCGTCGGAGTGCGGAGCGCCGGAGTGACGGAGGGCGGGGCACAGAGAACTGGGGGACCGGAGTAGCGCTACACAACAAGGAGACGTAGTGTGGGCATACTTCCCTTCATCCGGATGGACAGGAGTAAGCGGGTGAGGTCCACAGTGAGTTCCAGACAGAGACTCAGATTACTTCACGAGGAATGGGGTGAAGCAACTTTAATAATCAAACTGATTTACAGGGAGTAGACTAAGAGGTTAAATAGTAAGGAGGCTAATTGTAATGCATAAAGGAGATAAGTAGTGAAGCATGTGGATGTAACAATAAAGGTAAGTAGAAGATGTGGACGCAACAATAAAGCTGAGTACCAAAAGGAGAGGAAGAAGTCATGTGACAGATAAGAAGTACTGGAACAATAAGTAAGAAGACAGGAACATGTCAGACCATTGTTAAACGAGTTGGATGGTGCCATAGCACAGAATCCAAACCTGCGTGGTTACTCCTGACAGCTCCGTGATGCGGAGCGGAGCGTGACCAGAGTGTGACAGCAGGATCGGAGTGCGAGTCCCATGCGTGAGATATCACAGGAGACACAGGACATGGTGTATGGTGTGCAATCCGACTCGGAATAATGTTCGGGATGAATTGGGTAATCCGGAGTCGGAGTTCAACCGGAGTGATTGGTCAGCTCGGAGCGAGGTCCGAAGCAGGTCCGAAGCATTGATGCATGGATGCGCTGATTCGCACGGTACTCCGAAAACTCGGGAGTGAATCTCGGAACGGAGTCATTGGGCCGCACTCGGACCTTCGTCCGAGTTATCCGTGCATGGATGTAACAGGAGCCTGTTAAAGTTTTGAACCAAGTAAGATTGATTACACGTTGACATTCAGTGTGTCTTGCAGTAAATCTATTTCTAGTGCAAAGGCACTGTCACACACTTGTCTTTCCCAGGCAACGATGCCAAGGCCTTGTGGTGCTGAGATGTTGAAATATCAAAGAGGTTATTGCCTTTTTTAGATTGTTTGGTCATCTGATTTGCTTTCAATTTGCAGGGTCCGCAAATTTCAAATTTACGAACCCCGCAAATAACAGGTAAATGATGGGCAAATGATAAGCATATTTTATATTTGCACACCCTGCAAATAAAATGCTTGGCAATTAATGAATTTGCTTACAATTTGCTTATAATTTGCGGGGCCTGCAAATGGTGGCTTGCACCCAGTATGATGCATGGATATAACATGCAAAGTGCACGTAAGACACCTTTCTCATCTCAATAGGTTGCACTCTCAAGAAGGGTGTTAACACTGATACCGAGGTCAACATTTGCCTGGACAAACCAATTTTTGAAAGTAAAGGCACTCTCTTGTCCAAATCGATTGGCCTGGGCACAACAATCTCCAAGGACGAAGCGAAGAGAGGGCGTGTAGAGATGCCGGGTGCTGTGGGTGGTGGCGGCTATGCTTGGGTACAAAACATATCCACAGCAAATATGATCACCAAACTGCTTGAAGAGGGTTTTAGTGGTGTCCTTCAGCTGCTTGACATAGGATGGTGCAGAGCTGGTGTGGATGTCCTCCTGTCCACCTCTTGGAGGCAGATACCGCCACACAGCCATAGGAATGCGCCCATGTCACTCCTGGGCGGGAGGTGAAGAAAGAGGACAAAGAGAGTGAACCAAAGCAGATTGTCTTTCGGGTCAAGGTGAGGTGACCCATGTGGCCCAATCGGGTCCTCAAGGTTTATTGCCTTCTTGTTAAAGGCATGCAAATGTGTTTAATCAGCTATATATAGTCCAAAGCGGTAATCAGTCTTCAACCAATTACAATGGCCTTTTGGCTCAGTTGGTTCTGTTGCAAGCCTTGTGAACATATTGAACAGATGGTTTGCGAGGTCAATAGTTTATGTCAATCTACATCTCTCTGTTTCTGGGCCCTCTGCTGGAGTATCTATGCCATCACCTCCCTCTGCACCCACATCTCTACCGGTCCTTCCTATCAATGTTTCTAATGTCTGCGCACAGACGACTGTGACCACTCTTTTGGAATCTCCGTTGATGTGGTAGACAAAGGGTATGCCCGGAAGCAGCTTAACCATGCCTGGGATAGTGCTGTACAAGAATATGTTATAAAATATTATATTATTGATATCACCATGATATTATAGATATGTTATGGCCTGGCCAAAGATCCATGACAAAAATACGGCAGGATATAATATGATATGATACGCTGAGCCCCATATCACCATATTATTTTCATAATATTCCGATTTGGTCGCAATTTTCTGAACCTTTCAGAGCGGAGTTCCAATATTAATAGCGATAATACCGACTAGGGGCCGGCTGCTGCGCTGCCGTCTCGACCTTGCTTCTAGAAACCATGGGAAAAGGCCGGAGTCAATTGATCCGTCGATACTGATCATAATTATTTGTTCATCTGATGATCAATTACTTAAGGTGCTGTTTTTGGTCAGTCAAAGCGAGGTATTTCTGAGTGTATGCAATAACAAGCAGTTTTAACTTGTTGTCTATGTCTGGTATATAGAGAATTTCGAATTAAATTTAGCGCAACGTATATCTTCTCTCAACCACCAGTATCTCCCTAAGTGTCGTTGAACGGTACACAATTCTCACCAGTCTATTACTTCCTTCTCTCAAACCAATCTAAGATGAGTAGATCGGCGCCTTTCATCGGCGCCCGTGCCGCCAACGTTGACCTGCGAACACTGTAAGTATTTCAGTCAGTTAACGTTCGAATTGACCTTTTATAGGGTGGTCCCGTTTGTGCGCGACGGACCTGGCTTGGTGTACAGCAACCTGCACGTACCGACATGGGCGTTCAACTCCTGGCACGCTGGCACCTTGTCGACTGGGGCATTCCGGCACCTTCTGGAAATAAAAGCCGGCCACACCAACAATTTCCGACGTCGTCGCAGTCAGTACAATAGATGCTGCCGAGGACGGTTCACTATTATCTGGATCGCCCATTTCTGGATGCATCGTTGCATTCTCCTTGGTAAGTGCTTAGTGCATCTGCTTTATTAATGTTGATTTACTTCAGAATGCGAAACGGTGATAAGCCGTGAATCGAAACACACCAAAATATGCGTTTTTCGGTATTTTAACCACGCGCATGATCCAAATAAGGACTAACGTGTATCCCGCACGGTTAGTCAAAAGACATACCAAGGCTATAAGCCGCAACTCGGTCGCGGCTCACTTATTAGAAAACTGCACATACTGAATAAGGGATTGACGGCGGGTACCCCTTGGGCAAGGCTGAATATTGGTTCAGAAGCCACTTTGGGGTTCTACTTTACTAAGGGATAAGCTAAGACGCACTCTGTTGATTATTGGTCTAAGGGAATTTCTCCTTAGACGGACCTTTCGAATTGTTGAATAATGTTTACAACCAAGACGCGACGTGTTCCGTCACATGACCAGACCATGCCTTAGACAAGGTATTCAATACCAGCTAAGGCGGCTAAACGGCCAAAGGTCTTGGCAATACACCGATCAAGTGTCACTTATAAATAAGCACGATATTGATGATGCGAGTCTAACTTGTGAACTAACTTACCAAATTGGGAGTTTGGGGTGTCCACAAGAAGCCCGGGCTCTGAGCATCTCAGGATAAGGCTTCAACCACTGGGGACATTACCAGTTACTGGCCCAAGGCTCAAGGAAAAGAGCTTACCTACCGGGCGATCAAATTAGGAACCGATCTGAAAATATGTCCCGCAACTAAATAGCTGATTAGGGGTTGGGATAATGTTTGAGCCTGCACAACTGTATTGAGCTGACACTACTGTACTTAATAATTCTCGGATAGATACCCGCAGTAGCATAATAGCGCACATGTAATATGTTTTGAGTAGATATAAAAGGAGGGTAGAATTAGTAGGATAGGCACTGGATCCTCCCTAAAAGAGCAGGTAGCAATAAAGCACCGCGTACCAGGGGAATTCTAGGGCTTGTTCAGCTAAGGCTAACTCACATAACAAGTTTAGTTTGATAATAACAAGTTTCGTTTTGGAATCGGATTTCAGACTATAAGTCAACCCATAAAACCCACAACCTCACCGTGTTACCAGACAAAGAGAGTTTCAGACAAAGCGAGTTCCAGACATAGCGAGTTTCAGACAAAGAGAACATAGACTTGACCCAGACAAAGAGAATTGGATGTTACATAGCTGTGAGGCTTTAAAATCTAACAAACTGCGGCTAAGGGGTTCAGAACTCTGTTCAACTCTTATTTGAGCCAAACTTGTGCTAAAGCACGCAACTCATACAAACAAACTTGCTCTCGAACTCTGGTCTTCGTCCTTGGAAGTACATTCGTGTAATCTTGGACAAGCAATCACAACTTGTCGGCGAATATAGACCTTGAAAGGGGTGTGAAGGTGTTAGATTTGGTTAGTAGTTGTTAGTTGGTGTAGCCATTCTTCGGATTAGGCTTAGCCAGCAAAGCATTCTGCTCGTCGTCTTTTAGCATTATATAGCATTTTGGTCTGTTTCCCAAGCACATGTTTCAACGGGTGAGATGTGGATGCAGGGTTCGACACAGGGAGTATGTCAGTTACCTGGCTGCAGGTGGTATTGCTGCTGTCCATTGTGAGCTGGAAAGGTCTGTTTGGTGAGGCAGCGAACAAGTAAGTCTTTATATTCTGTATTTTTACTGATGACTTACCATATTCTCCTTGAACAATGCTGTAGAGTAATTATGTGACATTAGTATAGTTGGATGCCAAAGCCCCCCGGAGGTAGAATACAAAGGCCTGCTTACCTTCACAGTGGGCTATAAAGGGAAAAGGCGAGCTTTGGACTGGCCATTAAAAGCTGAGTGGCCATACTTTAGTCTGTGGGATATAAACTCAATGTGTTGGCGTTTCAGGCGCGGGGCGCACACCAGACAGATATATTTCTAAGGTTGTTCAGTGCGTCCAGGTTCATTATAGCAAAATTGTTGATTTTTTGCTGACTGTTTAGCTGCAGCATGAAAAAAATAGGTATAACCTCAAAGCACAGTGTACTGGGGTACTGTGCATCTAGCTATCGTTGATCGTGTCCAAGTCATGGCATGTTGGTTCGGTCAGTGTCTATGCACAGATTAGATTACGAAGTGTTTGTTATTGGCACTTTGAAATCTCCAGGCAGACAGAATTTCAGAGAGCAAAAAGACGCGACAAGACACGTTTGGGAAACGCGGTCTTAGGAGCAACGGAACAGAAGGTATTTGCACATATGTAGCAAGAAGGGTGATCATTTCGCTAATTTCAGCTGATGATGTGAACACGCGTCCTGGAAAGCTCCGGCCTCTCTTTGTGTATCCTGCGAATGATATGCTTTCTAATGATTTTCAGTACATTGGGTAGCAGGAACACAACACATATAACAAGCAGGAAGCAGTTGTGCAGCATTCACCATAAAACATGGGGACAGTTCTGAAAACGTCTGAACAAAACAAGGGATAAAAGCTATTAGAATTCGCATTGTGAAAGATTACTGGCTATTCTGGAGTAACTAAATTACTCCACTGTTGTGATGTTGTTGTCCCCTTCTACCCCTGCTACCACGTTGGTTTGCTGTCAATATTAGATTGTACGGGCATACCAAAGAATAGAGGGTGATGAATTATCCTTTCACCCTCCTCGTCATTGAATACACGGTGTCACTTCCCCAGGACTTCATCATGCCGCGCATTCAGTTGGTCGAACGCCATCTGAAATGGGGGTCCGTCGGTCGTGTCATCTGTGGCCGGGATTCATAAATGAAAAGGGCAACAGAATATGCTTAACGATGTACCGGATGGTCCCCAGCTACCATTGACAACGCTGTGTTTCTTCCCAGAGGATTCTGCATGTAAAACAACAGTTAGGAAAAGATTGTGATGAAAAGCAGTAGATCAGACCACTTGATTCCCAAGAACCCGAACCTTCCATGGTACTAGTCCGGGCCCCAGAAGAATCTGAGTCGCTTCCGGTGGCAGTGCCAGTCGTGTTGCCATTCAAGTACGGAGCGAAGGAACCATCTGCATTGGGATAAGTGAATGTTGGTGTCCTGTCATATTCGCCTTCCCACACTGGCGTCTGGAGTCTAGGGGAGGCCATGAAGTTGACATTGTAGGGCATCAGCCCTTGAGTTGTTGGAGACGAGGCTGCAAGGTCGCTCAACGAAAGGCGAACATGCCAATCACCAGGGGGGGTCGTTGGTATGTCCCCATCTATCAGAGGTCGAAGGGCTTGGTGCTTGGAATGCTGGTTGGTAGCAAGGTCGAAGCAAGCGGCAATTCCATGCTCTGGCTGTCAAACTGTGCGGGTTGCAACACCCAGAGAGGCGCCATTGGGTAATCCAGTGTGGCTCCGTGAGATGGTGGCCGTGAAGGCATCGCAATATGACCTGTCAGCGGGGGCTCAAGAGGGGCATCGGCAAAAGCTGCTCCAAAGCACTGCCGACGAACGGTGAAGGCTGGTCCAGAGCGGCCTCGTCAATGAACTGCGAGGTTTGCATCATCATCTGGGCTACGGCGGTTGCACCCTGGGTCGTGCGGTATCGGGTGGTCTGCGACACTGGCCTGGAAGGAGGACGTGATGGAACTGGATGGTATGTACGGACAGCAGGTTCGGAAGTGCCAGACGTGTGGTGCATCTGACCCGCAGGAGATTGGGGTCGGACAGTAGGGGGTCGGTTTGGGGGGGTACGCAGAGTCATACTACCCCCCGCGTCCCCCGGCGCGCTGATAGGGCGTGTACCAAAGCACGCATGAAAACTACCAGTTTTCTTTCGATTCCGAACCTATTCAAAGGACAAAGGGAGACTAGGATTAGAGAGAATACACTCTCCTCGGAGTGGTATTCTACACCTATGACGGCCGAAAGTCAATGGGACACTAGTTACTTGATGCCCAACAAGGCTTCCTTACGGGAGAGGTGTTTGGTTTTCGAGACAACCGTTGAGCTCCGAGAGTTGGCTTACCACCAGACTCCTTGAGTGCTAGAGGTGATCAAGAGGAACTATGGGTCTTAGCGGCTGAACACTATTAGCAGGGCCTTGTTAAAGAATAACAAAGTTGAACTTAGAATGACTCTCCCAACAAGCGGACTGAGCTCTACCGGTGGCTTCACGGCCCACCGGGAGAGTATCAGCCCTACGGGAGAGCATAAGCCTTATGGGCGGCAGTCTCAACTCAAGTTGAGTTTCGGCCCGCCGGGAGACCCATCTGGGTTTACCGTTGAGCCGCTCGAGTGCAACTCGGATCGGAGAATCAAGATGAGCCCCGTTGCAAATGATGCAACGGAGTTTAGGTTGAAGTAGAAAGACGAGACTAGTGAATATTCATATAAATCATCCTCCGGGAAGGTTGTAGAGAACATGTCCAAAAGACTACACTAGAGGGAGGATATGGGACAGCCAGGGCTCTCTGGGAGAGACTACTCTACGGGCGGAGCTGTCTGTTGGCAGATGATTAATCTCGGGACTTGAGTTTCAGGTGGAGATCCTCGACAGTTGATCACTACATGCGCACGTGTGATAGTAAGGTCTCCGGGCAGAGTGTTGGGATAAGACAAGATTCAGAGATGTGAAGGCTACCGTAGAAGGGTTTAACCTCCGGGAGAGCACCATGCCCTCCAGGCAGGCAGCTTCAACCATAGACTGCCTGACGGGAGACTCACAAGAAGACAAGATTAGAGAAATAAGACACGGCCGGGCAGCCTGCCTCCGGTTGCCATGAGCCCACGGTCGAGGAAATACCAAGGGTGCCATTGGCTACTCGCCCGTAGATCCTCCCGGAGGATCAATCACGACATAATTATATCATCTCACGACATTCCAAATACACTCCGAATATTTCCTTTTAGCTTCTTCAGTTTGTATAAATACAGTAGAGATACACCAATGTAACCCAGTGAATCCAGCCCCCCGCTGTTAGTACCTCAGAGATAAGAGAGACAAATCAGATTTGTTGGAAAGCAATCAGACTGGCGAGCTAGTACGTTCCGTGAACCACACCCTTTAAGACCACTGTAAGTGCGGAGGACTAAGCCAGTCCTGCCGCCCGTGGAAAGCAGCCGTTCTACAGATCTTGCCGTCGATTGAGCTTGCTCTCTTCCGCCGACATTGAGCTTAGCTCTGTCAAGAGATCTGTTTGAGGAAATAAAGGAAAACTCTGACCTTTCGGTCTACCGGTTGACTGCTCTGTGGCAAGAGTGGACACCGTAGCGTTGTTAGTACACAATACCTGCATTATGTGCTCGATTCTAGCTCTCTAGACTGTACAATAATCCTACGGGAGGCTCCTGAGATAAAGATATTGAATTGAAACTCGCAATTGAACCAAACTATACAATTTAGTTAGCGGTCTGCTTGTCGATAACACTTGAAAGCAACACTCTTGAGGGACGAGACGCCTGTCCCACTACCCCGAACTCACACACACAATTAGCTTCGGTTATTGGAGTTTGTGAGATTAGTTAGATTTGGTTGGTTTTGGTTGGTGTTAGTTGAGTTGATAGCTCGCTGCACTGGTCCGACCGCCGGTCTATCGATTTCACGGCTGCACCTGAGTGCACCGTTTCAGCGCAATAGAACATGCTCGGATCCATAGGCGTGTCCAATGTTGTGCTCTGCGGCTGGTTTACTAATTCACCATCAGAGCTCCTTTCCAGGTGAAATGCCAACCGGGGAGGTTGCATTGGGGTTTGCATGTGAACGGGTGCGTGAAGGGAACTTATTGTAGTCGGCGGGCGGGGAGGCGGACTGCCCGGAAGACCGATCATTGCCATGTTGTTATATGCCAAGCCGCGGGGTTAAGGGATAGTGGAACAGTCGGCCAGAGTCGTACAAGGTACTCCGGAATAACCGGGGTGCCGGAGAGTAGGCCGGAGTAACCGGAGTCGACAAAGGGGATCGGCGGAGCTGCTTGACACAACACCACTGAGGCGCAGGGTGAGCGTGTACTGCCAGGTATCGTCTAGAGGGAGAGGAAGGGTCTGGGGGAAGAGAGGAGCGACTGGCACCACTCCGGAAGGGGGGAAGCAACGTTTATTAAACTACTGAAGAACAGGGAGTATGCTAGCTGATTAAATAGTATTGGATCCTAATTTAGTGTAAAGGAGATAAAGGAGAAACATGTGGACGAGCATATGGTTGAAAGAATAGGAAGTCCATAAGCGGTAAGAGAAGTTCGACCTGTATCAGTATTGATCTTGGGAAATGAAACATGAGGTGATGAAATCTGCCATGAGGCGATGGAAGGCAAGAGGGAACATGTGGAGAGGTTGTTACCCCTTGATACCAGCCACGACTGACCGCGAGAAGTCATTCCAATACTAATACCAGGATTCCGGTTGGCTCCGGGTTTCCGGTTGACTCCGGAAACACCGGAGTGGGCCGGAGTGCCCATAGAGAACCGGAGTGGTCTTGGTTGACGAAGACCATGGTCCAGGGGTGTGGTTGCATGGATATAACACCACCTCTCCGGAGCCCTCACGCTGGACACTCGACGACTCCGGTATGCTCCGCTACGACACTCGCATCTGGGTTCCTGCAGTACCAGGCGACGCTCCGGAACAGCTCCGCGTGCGTGTCCTGCAGTATCTGCACGACCATGTCCTGGCCGGTCACTTCAGACAGAACAGAACCCTTGCGCTCGTCCGCCGCGAGTACACTTGGCCGGAGCTCCGAACATTCGTTCGGGACTACTGTCGTTCGTGTATCCTATGCAAACGGAACAAGGCTCCGCGACACCGACCGTACGGACTTCTCAAACCTCTTCCGGTACCGCTCCGTCCGTGGACTCAATCTCCATGGACTTCATCGAGCAACTTCCGCTCTCTGGCGAATACGATGCCATCTTGGTCATCGTGGACCGTGCGTCAAAACAGGTTATTCTCATTCCCTGTGATATCTATATCACCTCGGTCCAACTCGCCCAACTTTTCCTTATCCATGTTTTCTCTAAACACGGAGTTCCGTTGCATGTTACGTGCGATCGGGGCAAGGAGTTCATCTCCGCTTTCTTCCGTTCGCTTGGCGAATTACTCAACATGAAGATGCACTACACATCCGGTTATCACCCCTCGGCCGACGGACAAACCGAGCGGATGAACCAGACGGTGGAGCAGTACATTCGGATCTTCTGCTCCTATCAGCAGGACGACTGGGACAAGCTCCTTCCGCTATGCGAGTTTGCTCTCAACAATGCTCCGAACGCTTCTACCGGCATCTCTCCGTTTTTCGCCAACAAAGGCTATGACCCCGCGATCACCGTCCATCCGGAGGTTGATGTTGCGAACGTCTATGCCCGGAACTATGTCGTTGACTTGCAGGAACTTCACAAGTTCCTCCGAGAACAAATCACCTACGCCCAGACTCGGTATAAGGAGACCGGAGACCGTGTACGCTCTCCGGACCCCAAACTTGAGATCGGTGATCAAGTTTTTGTCTCCGCTAAGTTCCTCCGAACGACTCGTCCGACGCGCAAGTTCTCCGAGAACTTCCTCGGACCGTACGAAGTCATCGGAAAGCCTTCCGCTGCGTCTTACACCATCCGCCTGCCGAAGTCACTCGCGCAGGTACACCCGGTGTTCCATGTCTCCCAACTTGAACCCCATCATCCAAATCCATTCCCCGGACGCGAGGAACCTCCTCCGGCGGCAGTGGAGATCGTGGACGGCGACGAGCATTACGAAATCAAGCAAATTGTCGACTCCAAGTATGATCGGAGGTTCAAAATGGACAAACTCCGCTATTATGTTGAGTGGCTCGGTTATGAAAACACCGACGACCAATACAGCTGGGTTGGTTCTAAAGACATTGACGCTCCGGAACATTTGGAGAATTTCCACCTCCGTTATCCCGACAAGCCCGGACCCGATTGAGCATCGGTCCGAGGCTTCGGAGTTCATCCCGTTCCGTTTTAATTCACTCCGATCCGTTTATGTTCAGATCATTATATACAATTCTTTCAAGAAAAAACAACAAATTCAAGCAAAAAAATAACTATTCGACGTCCATATCGTCGTCACCATCATCCAAACCCAGACCAGCTTCATTTCCCCCGCAATCACCTCCTGTTCTGCCTCAAGTTCGAACAGCGGAATGTCCGCTTTTCCACTGGGTATCTCACCTTCCAACGGCTCCGCCTTCAACTCTGCAGGTGGAGCTCCCGCTCCTCCCTCCGTCGACCCCGCCACTCCGCTGTCTGCCGTGTCGATGTCCCGCGCTCAGGAGTCCCGGGGAACAGCTCCCGTGCGACCTGGTGTGCCCCGACGATGCTCCGCATGGATGCACCCGATCCCCCTGGGATGGGAGCGTCCACGGGCTCCACCTTCGGCCATTGGTGGGCCTCCCAGTTCGGCGGAGCGAGGCGCTCCGAACGCCCGATCCTGGGCCCAGTTACGGTTACCTCCCGTACCGCGTCGGGCCCCGGGGTCACCGCAGGCGTTTGCGGAACCGCGGATGGTGCCCTTGGAGCGGACTGCGGTCGCTCCGGGGTTGCGGACCCTCGCACCGGTGGCTGGTCCACCTCCATCTCGTCCTCCCCCTTGCTCTCCACCACACGACGGCTCTTGCGCCTGACCCGCTCCACCCGAGACCGCTGGAGGTCTTCAAGCGACCTCTGCTTGGCCTCCGCGATGTCGGGGTGGTCGTCTTCGTCTTCCTCCGCTCCCCGGCGCTCCAGCAAGTCGTCCAGGCGAGCAAGCTCCCGTCGGACGACGGCAACTTGCTCCCGGAGCGCTGCGTCGGTAGCGCGGTGGGCGGTTTCCAAAACGGACCGCAAACCAAGGCGCGGAGACGTTGCACGCCGACTCCGAAGCCTTCGGACCGGCCGCGCACTTGTCTCCGCCGCCGGCTGTTTCGCCACCCGCTTCCTCTTCTTCCCCTGTCCCGACTTGCCCGCTCCGCTCGCCTGTTTCTTGGTCCGCGGAACGGTGCGCGTACCAGTTGGGTTCAGGGAGCACGAGATGTGCCCCCGCTGACACCGCAGGCACGTCCGCCATCCGTTGGGGTTGGTCGGGGTGTAGCACGCATGGTCGTGCCTCCAACACTCCAAACACCCTACAAAAGTCGGATTAGAGGAATAATAAAAACCCATTGCAGAGCTTACGGTCGTCCCCAACCAAGCGCTCCAATCCCGGAGTGCGCTGGTCCACCTCCGTATCCTCCGCCTCGTACCCTACTTCCGAGTCCGAACTCGGCGTCCTCTCCGTCCGCCCCGAGACGCGACGCCGCGTCGGTCCCGCGATGAGTCGCTCCACCGGAGGAAGCGAAAGCCTCCTCGCGATGGTTGCGAGCTCGTCGTCCTCGACGACGTCCCCCATCGCCTCCAATTCCCTCGCCGCCGCCAATTTCGCCTCACGCGACTGCTGCAACGCAGCCAGCTGGGCCTGCAAACGCTTCGCATCCGCAGTCCGCGCTGCCTGCGCCTCGGCCGTGACCCTCTGGCGGTCTTCCTCGCTCGCCACCTTCTTCATCCCCGTTCCGTCTCGACCTCCTCCGTTCCCCTTCGCTCCACTCCCGTTTCCCTCGTTCCCTCCTCCGGGTGCTCCTGCCTGGGTGCTGGTGGTGTTCGACATGGGGTGGTGGCTGCGGAGTGGTTGGTGGTGGCGGTAGGAGGAGAAGTGAAAAAGATTGCTGTCAACAACTTACGGCATCGGACACGTGATCACTTGGCGACTCAGAAGAAATTCGGCGAATTTCCACATCATCAATTTTTTAATTATCCACCATCCATTTCACGATCATTCACGCAGTATTCCTCCGGACCCTTGAGGTTCGCCTAGGGAGTCGAACCCAAGAGGGGGATACTGTTATATCCATGTCCCGACCCTTCGGACTTAGGTCTGAGGATGGCCGAATGGCTCCGTTAACTCCGGACTTCGCTCCGTCGGAGCGGAGACGGAACGACGGAGCGCAGCGGACTTCCTTCAGAAGTCCGTATCGCGCCATAAGGCGACATCCTTATTGTCCGCCTCGCTCAAGACTTCTTACTTATTGTCCAAACTACTTCTTCCAAGTCACCTGACTTCTTCCACCCCTTTCGGATATAACCTTATTGTTACTTCCGCATGGAACCTTACATATCTCCTTTCCGTATTACAATAAGACCCTTTAGTATTTAATCACTTAGACTACAGCACTGTACTTCAGATTTATTATTAATGTTGCTTCGCACTCCCTGCAAGTAATCTGAGTTAACGCTCCGGAACCTCACTCGGAGCTCCGTCTCGTCTATCCCGTACTCCGAGACCAAGGGTAGTAACGCTCACCCTGCTCCCTAGTGGTGTAGCGTCATCCGATCCTCCGGTCACCCTTTCCCCCCGACTCCGTCACTCCGCTCCGTTCCGACTCCGCACTCCGGTATCTCGGAACTCCGTCCAACTGGTCGGTCGGCCCTCTTATCCGTAGCTCGGATATAACACATCCAGAGAAGGGTGACACTCCTGTTGTGCATTTGGAACGTCCACGCGATATGGCGACGCGCTAGACGAGTAAGTAAGTTGAACCAAAAATCCGAGACAGGAGCTTGAGGTGAAATGGCAAAGGGAGTCTACGACGCGCATTTTTAAGACGCGGTCTACACGTGGCCGTAGCCATCTGATGAGCGAAAACTCACTGTATCCACTAAGCACTTTGATGTCCGGATTATTGGCCTCTGTAGAACAAGAGCGTATTGAGGTCGGACTCGAAGCCACTGACTCCGATGGCCGCGTACTCTGCAGCTACATATCCAAAGACGGTCTCTGGAGCCAAACCATTGTGGTGGGCAAACTTGTGAGGGTGGTGTCATTGGGACAGGGTGTATGGGTAGGGCCTATTACTTTGTTGTCCCGCGTTGTCCTCATTTGCCTGGAATAGATGCTGGTACTCAAAGCCCCTTCCGAAGGAGCCCCTATTACTCACACAATGTTCATTGAGCAACACGCGGTGTTGATGGGGTTGCTCACTGTTATATCCATGCATTATGAGCTCCGACAAACTATTCTGATCGGTCCCTCCGGCTCCGATCGCGCTCTGTCTTCTCGGAGCGCATCGGACTGCCGGAGTAACGGAACGATCGGAGCTCCGACAAAACATCGGAACGAACTCCCACCATCTGACACCATGGCAAGACGCCATCCCACACATTCCTTATTATCCTAAGTCCTCCGACTTCTTACTTATTGTTTCAACATTGTCCCTTTTGTCACCTGACTTCTTCCTCCCCTTTCAGACTTACCTTTATTGTTATGTCCGCATGGTTTCTAACATATCTCCTTTACCTATTACAATAAGGAGCTCTAGTATTTAATGTTGTCCTACATCCTCCTGTACTTCAGTTTTATGATAAACGTTGCTTCACCCCGTTCCTCATGAAGTAGTCTGGTCGTTCCGCTCCGACACTCCGCCGGAGCTCCGCTTCTGTCATCTCTCTGTTGCACTCTGGTGTTTGGTATGGTTTGGTTCGGACAATCATCTCTTGTTCTCACCTTATCACTCTTATTGTTCTGTTACTGATCAGTGTCTTATTGTCTTTATTGTCTTCACCAATACTGATCTCCTCTTATTGTTCTTATTGTCTTGTTCACTCTATTGTTCTAGTATCTATATAGGTAGCTAGTATGCAATGGATCTGGGCTTTTCGCCTCCCCATCTGAGACCCATCTGAGTCCTGTCTGCGACCCATTTGCCCTTTCGGCTACCATCTGAGACCACTCCGCTTCCCTACGCTAACATCTCTCCCTCCGACGATATCCTGCAGTAACGCTCGTCCAATTATCCCCTCTGTGGCGTAGCGTCATCCAGTCCGCCTTTCACCAGCTCCGACTCCGGACTCCAGTTCCGTTCTGTCCGGCCCGCCGCTCCGCTTCGTATCTGTTGTTAGTTCGACTGGCCCTATATCCCTTTGTACCATCTTCTGGACGACTTGGATATAACACTCACCAAAGACGTCAGTGGATTTTCGCGAGTGAGCCCAAAGACAACTCCGCTTGACAAACGCGTCGATCTGACGATGTGCTGCAGATAATAATTGATACACAGACGTGGGCGCAAATGGGCGAATGTAACCGCACAGGCTTCGTATTCAGTTCGACTTGACGAAGGAGCAGAAGTCGTCAGTTGCCTGGTTATCCTGACGCCAGAGCTCGCCTCACCGGTCTGTTAGAAAACCCAGGACTTTGCGGACGCATCTTCATCCGACCCTGATGGCATCGTTCACATCTGAGATCCCAAATGTCAGAGGGCGCAGTCTCGCCACTCGAGCCGAGCGCCCTCTTGATATGCACCGTGGAGTTGTTCAGGGTGGATCTGCCTCTTCTCTCAGATAAAGGCGAAAAACAAGGAGGTATTCACTCGGGTGAGATTGAGCCTCATAGGTCTGTTGGTATGTCTAACGCACACCAGACGTATGGACTCAACGCGTCCAGTGTGGTGCGGTTCGTGAAGGTACTGAAATAGATACAGCCCAACTCGCTCTATGTAGTTTGAAGCGATGTCAGAGGAGCTGTATATATATTTGGGTTCTGACTGCAGAAGGAATCGGCAGGTAGTTAGTCTCATAAATAAAGGTGTGCGTCAAGACGTACGGTCGTAGCGATTTAGTCCACAATGGATCTTATAGGCTTGGTTTTTTTCAAGACAGTTCAATACGTATACCGAGCTAAGAACACACGGTATTGCGTATACGGGGTTCGCGCCGGACAATATTCGAGCGCAAACGCAGAGTTCACACCAGTGCTCGGCTGTTCATGTTGGGGACGCGAGTGACGGAGTCAATTGGCTACGACGTGGGGTCAATATACAGGAGACGAAGGGAAAAAGAGCGACTTTAGGGGTTCAATATAATATAATATACGAAATCGCACTTTCGGGCCGGCACGGTGGCGAATGTGTGCTTTGCGGTCGAGAGCGACGCGGGGGACATCTGGCGACGATGCGGGGTTAATATACAAGACGGCGAATGGGGGAAAAAACGGCAGCTTACAGCAGTTTCGAGGAGTTCGAGAAAAAAAAGAGCATACGAAGTCGCACTTGCGGTGGACGGTGTCGGGCATTCGTGTTGTAGTCGAGGGGGATAGAGGGGACACTTGGGGCAATTGCCTGATTATTATGGTCGCGTTCCCCCGCAGATGTCTTCACGGGGTTCATGTCGCCAGCAAAACGAAGTTTGTATTGGACAAGTGTATATTCGTTTGTGTAGCTAAAGGTGGGAAAAACAAGTCTACGGATCAGGGGTTTTCGTCGTCGCAGCATTCTTCTATGTGCCTTCTCCATCGCTTGGCTGAATAGCGTATCAGGCGTGCGGACCATCAATTGTGACACGCAGACTTACTGGATGAATAGCTCGCAGCCCACAGTCGGACGTTCCCTCGAGACAGTATGCCCTGCGGACAACCCGTACCTCCCATGGACCAAACGGTGGGCGGAGGCATTACCGCTTCATTCGAGTACGACCATGTCGGGAACGCGCTAAACGAGCATCCGGCGTCGTCGGAGATACGGAGAGTGGCGGGGCAACTGAAGTCAATACCGCAGTCGTGTGGTTCGTCGTACTCGTCGAGTAAGATGTTGAACCCACGCGTTCTGTATTCTATGCAGGATGGAAGTCATTTTCTTCCTGTCCCTGCGATGCCTAGTTTGACGCGAAAAAGCGAGATGGCGTCGTGATGGCGACTACCGCGTGTCGTGAGAGACACATATCCATTGCCAGATGCCGTTGGCGAGCCATGCCCTGTACACACAGGACAAATGAAAGAAGGTGACTGCTGTCGAGTGGATTTGTTGAAAGGGCCTCTATCACATTGAGCTTTAAGCCGTCCGAAGCATAACATCCACACACGTTTTATGCCGTTGATGTTCTGGTAGTCAGGGATATCGCCTGGTCAGTTTGTAGCTGGTGCCCAAGGTCAAGTAATCGACGACGTATTTGCCCAGACCGGCTCCAACGAGGAAGTCGAGATCACCTTGGAGTGAACGACGACTGGGAACAGGACATTAAAGCAGCGACCGCCGATCCCGCGATAGCGCACCCAGTGGCCGTCAAGAGCAGCCGAATGTCGGCGTACACAAGATGAAAATGCAGCAACAGCTGGATAGCTGCGGATTGCAGAGATTCAGCTACGAGAGCGCCAGCGAGGTGCGATGCAGCGGCAAAACGTGTCCGGTCGGCGTAGGGTACGTCCTGTAACACTGCCAAACCTACTTCGGTAGGCAAGCTGGCGAAACCAGTGGAATGATCTGAGATAATATAGTGTCAGCGACTAACTGCGGACGTTTTGAGGTAGTTGGACCATTTGCTCGCACGTACTTAGGTCTAACGAGCCGTCCATATCGGAGCCTGCAGTCGTGGTAGGCCCAGGGTTAAGACAGGAAAGTGCGTGGGCACCTGAAGGCGAGGAGGTCGAAGTGAAAGTGGGAAACAAAGTGGCTTCGTCTTCTAAAAAGCGGTCGAGCACTAGTAGACTGTTGGTATCAGTGGTTGGACTCTACTATTCTCATGCTCCTGATCCTATATGATCCTATCTGATACATGATCTTGTTGTATTGACATCCATCTTATTGTCTCTATTGTTCTTATTGTTTAGATAGTGCTCTTATTGTAGTGGT
This sequence comes from Mycena alexandri, assembly GCA_029233265.1. Taxonomy (NCBI): domain Eukaryota; kingdom Fungi; phylum Basidiomycota; class Agaricomycetes; order Agaricales; family Mycenaceae; genus Mycena; species Mycena alexandri. Next base: position 94,850 of record JARJCM010000309.1, on the reverse strand, counting down.
AGAGATCTTATTATCTCTCTCCTTCTTATTGTTCTACCTTCTCTATTGTTCCAGTAGCTATATAAGTAGCCTAGCATCGTCCTGGGTCCTCAGTTTCTCACTGTTGACCCAGACCTCTGTGCTACCTGTTTCAACAGGTTATGGGCCCCGGCCTTTAAAGTCTTCATCTGAGATTCTCATCCATCCTGCCCTTTCTGTGTGTGTGTGAGATAGGAACACCAACTGTTGGGACGAATCCTCTTTTGCGAGGTAGTCTTTAATCCACCAGGAAACAAACGGTAGTCAACCCGTTGATTCTGGGGTTAGGGCCCAAGTGCCTTACAACTGGGTGTTCAGTAGAATTAGCTTTGCATACCTACATCTCTCCCACGGACTCTTTTATTACCTACCTCTTCTTCACACACACAGTTGGGTGCATTATGTCCGACTCAGACAGTCACTCTACTATCCCTATACTCTCGAAAGAGACGCTCTTTACAGAGTGGAGGAGCGATGCTAAAGCCTACTTGCGACGCAAGGAGGTGTTTGGCTGCTGTCTCACAGCATCTACAGATGCTGTGGCCAACGAGAAGTGTGCTGGCATCCTCTGGGCCATGCTGTCCAAAGATGTTAAGCCTCTTGTCAAGCAGTTTGAGGACGACCCCAAAGCTTTGTGGGACCACTTGGAGTCGCTCTTTGCTCCAAGAAAGGCTGGAGCTCACTTCAATGCCTATAAGACACTCATCTCCATCCATCTCCGGGAGGATGAGATGCTCTTGTCCCTCACTGGTCGCGTTTCATCTGCTATACGGTTGTTGAATGAGTCGAGGCCTACGACCTTTACTCTGGAGAACGCTGATGAGGAACTGCAAGCAGTGGTTCTTCTCATGGCCCTTCCTGATGACCCGAACTACTCTGTCCTCAAAGCACCATTTGAGCAGTCCCCGGACGATCTCAAAGTAAAGGACATTGAGCAGGCCTATGCCAACCATCAGGCATTCAGGACTGCACATCAGGAGGGTGACACCAGTCAAGTTAGCCCTCTCTCCGGCCTAGCCATGGCCGCAACCACCCCTTCCTCGAATCCACCCTCATCTCCTGCTGCTGTTCTTGCTGCTTACTCCGCCGCCTGCTGAGAAGTGTGCGGCTTGTGGCAAGACAGGCCACATGCTCCTCCAATGCTACAAGTTCTTGGACCTCATTGGAAAACCGCGTCCTGCGGGAGCAAAGTCTCATGTTGCACCTAATGCAAGTCTTCTCGCTCACTCTGATTCACCACTTGCTGATGAACGTTGGAATTCAGACTCAGGCACCACATCGCACATGACCCCTCGTCGTGAGCGCTTGTTGAACGCCCGCCCACACAGGGTTCCAATCTCAGTCGCAAATGGAGTTATTGTCTACTCCGAGTTGGTGGGGGAAGTACTGCTTAGACCATGCATACACGGACAAAGTGGCCGCCATCTTCTCCTTACAAATGTCCTATATGTTCCTAGACTTTCCCACAATCTCATCTCCAGTACTTATTTATCTCGCGTGCATGGCTACTCTGTTCTTATGGAGGGATCTCTCATCTCTTTCAGACAAGACGGTGCTTTGCTGTTTGAAGCGGATATTGATGAGAGGAACCAGGCATATGTAAGAGAGGTGGTTGATTCTCCTTCTTCTGGTTCAGCTCTTGCAGTCGGAACCTTGCCCCTTGATATCAGTCTCTTGCATCGTCGCTTGGATCACCATTCCGATGTCAAGAAGATCTTGAGCAAGAAACTGGTGACTGGTGCGAAGGTTACTTCAAACCGGACTGCAGATCCGATCTGTGAGCCCTGTCTTGCAGGCAAGCTGAATGCGGCTCCGTTTCCTTCAACTGGACATCGTGCTGCAGCACCTCTTGATTTAATTCACTCTGATCTGAAGGAGTACAAGGTCTTTACCCGTGAGGGCTGGAGATACCGAGTTACCTTCATTGATGATCATACAAGCTTCAAAGTGGTCTCCCACATGAAGCGCAAGAGTGGTACATTCAATGCATTCAAAGTGTTCAAAGCTTATGCTGAGAATCACTTTGGGCGCAAAATCAAGGTGTTGCAGGACGACGAAGGCGGAGAGTCTAATGAGTTCAAGCTCTACTTGGCTTCAGAGGGCATCGTGCGTCGTCACTCGACGAGAAACCGTCCGCAACAGAACGGGACAGCAGAACGTGCTAATCGCACTATTGATGAGCACACAACGGCTATGCTGCATGAAGCGAACCTGCTGCCATCCTTCAAGGTGCTCGCAGTTAATGCATACATTCATGTTGCAAACATGCATCCATCGTCTCACATACCAGAGGACACTACTCCTCATGAGCTTTGGTTCAAGCAGACGCCCGATGTGTCCCTCCTTCGGGTGTGGGGTTGCCTTGCATATGTGCATGTGCAAAAGGATAAGAGAGACGCTTCTGGGATTCATTTCCAGAAGTGTATCTTTGTGGGTTATCCCACTGAGTATAAAGGATGGTTGTTCTACAATCCTGTGACTAGGAAACTAGTTACATCAGAGCGCGCCGTCTTTGACGAGCGGTACTTCCCCGGGAGCAAGCCAGAGATGATGAAGCTATGTCCCAGGTCTCCAATGTCCGATTCCGTTGTTCTGCCTCCGTTCAAGCCGCAAGTTGTGCGCGATGACGAGGGAGATGACAAGGACGATTCTGGTGCTCATCGAGCACCCCCTGCTTCCAGACATATGCAATACCGCAACTTCTAACTGCGATTGGAGAGTTTGTTGTGATCCCTTCCACGGCAAAGCGCAAAAGAGAAGAGATATTTAAGGCTCTGGAAAAGTTAGCAGAGGATAAAGCTGGCTGCGATGGCGCAGACAGGCACAAAAAGGAAAGGTACTGCAATGGTCGTACGGCAGACCAAACGACCCAGAGTCGATGACGTCGCAGTAGACGTGGATGTAGACACCGGGTTAATGGATGGCCCCTTTTTCCAACCGCCTTCGAAAGAGACTATGGAGGGGGCAATCATAAAGTAAGTTCTTTTTAAATCGGGCGCCAGCATACTTACTTGCACAAATATGGACCTGTACGAGCAACGGCGCACTGAAGAAAGCAATCTGCATGACATATTATGTGCCAGGCTAATGTTCTTATCCAATCTTATAGAGACCGACGTAGGGGACATGCCCAATCCACGCCACCTCGTTCCGGATGAACCTCACGCTGCACAGATTTTGGTCGGAAGATACCTACTTCGCGCGGAAGCGATGGCTGAAAGCCAGACGTTCATGTGTCTTCAATGCAAGCGCAAGCTTGTGAAGGACGAAAGACCTCCATTAGCCCTCGCGAATTGGATGTGGGTCGGGAGACCACCTTTGGAGTTGTTGATCCTCAGGTCTCGCAGAGCGTCTCCTGATCGCCCTTTACTTTCCGGCGACGTACATCGTTAAGCTCTTTCCTAAGGCGAAAGGAGGGTGGACGGAAGCCACGATGAGCAAAGGACATGAGGGGGAACGTCTCGACGTACCGACTTAACACGGCCCAGATCGCAGGCATAGCGGCAGGCAACACCATGCCTCCGTCGCCCAAGATCTTAGCCGGCTACCATCGGTGTCACCTTCGTCGGCGCTGGCAATGCGCCTCTCAAAGTATTCCCGTATTTCTTGCACATCCGAAGAGAGCGCGTATTCGAAGCGTTGGTTTGGCTGAAGGAGAACAACGCGCTGTACGCCGATATCGAACATCTCACAAGACCAGTTGAGGCTGCTGCCGGAGGATGGTGTTCCCGACGAGATTGCACTAAACGCACAGATTCTCAACGGACATCGCTGCAGTCGACAGAGAGCGCACCGGATATGTTCCGACAGACCCCCGACTGAGGCGACATTATTCGAGGCGTAGATGAATTCCCTGATTAGTTTTGACCTAGTATGAGTACGCAACCCTAATTCTATACACAGCGCTCGACCGGGAGACACAGAGGGCAGAGCCGCCGTTGGAACGGGCGATCACAGAGTACGGTGAGCGCTATAACGTGGATGATCTGCAGTGCAGATGGATTAAACAACCCATAGAACCCATTGTCATCCCCTTGCAAGCCCACGGCGTGATGGATGTGCAAGGGGACTCCGTTCCAGAGACCGAGCGTATGGCTCACGCGTTGGCCAACGTCGCCGCGCCTGTCGTCAACCAGGACTTCCTCATCAGGAAAAGCAGTGCGTTCGTGAACGAATATGCCCGCAAGGATGCAGATGGCAAGAGGTTCGATGGCGGTCCAGAGAACGCGAACCATATGCTGGGTGCATTCCCAGTGCTGTTCCCGTACGGCAAAGGAGGGATGGAGGTGGAGAGAACGACCACCGTACCGTACGAAACACATGTTCCGGTGGGCGCTGGAGTATTCGGATGGCAGGTTCCGCAAGGACTTGTACTTCATATTCCAGGTATTCGGCTGTTATCCAAAAGCGCCAGGTCTGTCGAGCGGCCACCATACAAATAAGACGGTCCACTTTCATAGCCAATCACAGTCGCATTTATGAAGCTGAAGGTGGCCGATTTCGTGAAGGCGAGCGCTGAAGAGGCAAGACGAGTACCATTCAGTAACCCCGTAATCCGCGCTCTACGGAAACAGCTTACTTCGCTCAGAGCGAGAGTTCCAGGCTACAGATGAATCGAGGATTTCTATCCGCAGCCAAAGTGTGGGGAATGAACCTATATTACAACCCCCCTAGCATTTGGACAACGTTAAGCTTTCCGGACACCAGCGACCCGGTGGCACAAGTTTTGGCTGGTGAGGAAATAGACCTCGACAACTTCATTGCCACAGCGGGACCAGACAGCTAGCCGTCGGGCGATCAACATAGCAGGCGACCCTTTCGCAGGCCAGTTTTCCACCTTACCGTCAAGGCGATTCTGGAAGATGTGTTTGGGATCACCGCTAGTCGCAAGGGTCAGCCGAAGAGGGAACCGGGCGTCGTTGGGATCGTGAATGGATATATAGGGACGGTTGAGGCGCAAGCCAGAGGCTCGCTGCATCTGCACATACTGTTTTGGCTAGCAGGGGCGCCGTCTTCGGAGGCGATGAGGGCCGCGTTGCAGACTGAACCCTTTCGGAAGAAGGTGACGGGATTTCTTAAGGAGACCATCCGCGCGGACATACCGGGAACCACAGCGGAGACATTGTTGCAGCTCCCGGTGCAGCGAGCGTTGGCGTACTCGCGCCCTGTTGACCCGCGCCTGCCCAATTACGAGGAACGTAGACGCGAGGCGGAGTCTGCGATAGCACGCGTTGCGCAAGTGCACACCTGCAGTGTCGCGGCCTGCGTGCGTACCAAGAACGGTCGACAGGTCTGCAAGCGTCGTGCTCCGTGGCCCTATGGCGTCCGAGGATATTATATCCGTGCAACTCACCTTCGGGATATCATTCCGGAACGGTCGCTGACCTCTCAGTCGATTCCGGGAACTCCGGGTCTCCGGAGTGTCCGGAATCCCCGGAGAAGTGTTATCAATGCAATGCGGCTTATCTGAATGGTTCCTCGTATATCCTGTGCGTACCATATGGTCTCTACTTCCTTCCACATGCTTCACATCTTCCATTCTCACACTTCCTTGTTCTTCAACAACATGAGGTGATCCCGTTAGGAATCTCCACATGGATTTCATATAACTCCTTATGTTCAGATTACAAGTACTGTACTATATAAACCCCTAGACTACACTCCTGTTCTTCAGTTTAATAATTAAGTTGCTTCTGCGCTCTGTAGTTGCTTCTGGGTTTTACACTCCAGTCTCCCCGTAACCGGAATCCTCCCCTCACTCTCCTCCTCACTCCGGTGGCTTGGATAGTACACTTGCCCTATTGTCCTGTGGTGTTGTGTTACTCCGGTCGACCACCCTCCTCCCTCGGTATCATCGTTGTGTCCGGTAGCCAACCGGAATACCTCGGTCGCCGTAATCCCTCGTTCACTATTGACCAGCCATATCCTTCCTTCCCCCGGACCTGGATATAACAGTATTATTAAACTCACCTATCCACACTACTCAAAATCAATCAATCCTACAACATGTCTCATTACAACGACCAACCTGACGACCCTGATCGTCGCAATTCACGGCTCTACAGCACCATGGTTCCCTTACCCTCTCCCGCTCGATTCATGGTCAACCCTGGTTTGCGGCCCAGCAGAACGCGTTCGACTCCGGTTCCCTTCGGAGTAACGGTACGCCGTTCCTTGCCACCTGTGGCAACAAACCCAGTCAACGTTCCTGGAACTGTCACATCTCCCAACACCCCATCACGTCATCCGATCACACCTCTCACGCCCGCATTCGAAGATTCTCCGATTCCGGTCACTCCGGGATTGGGATTTGCTCCTATTCACCAGGCAGCCACGAGCGTCATACCGGAAGAGACGGGTGGAGAACCAGCATGTTCTCCAGTCGGCGCGGGATCGCGTCGAAGATCCCGTAGTCGTTCCCACCACTCCGGTCAACAGGCATCCCGCTCCCGTTCCGCTCCGGCACCTGGAGGTGATGGAGGCGGTGGTGATGAGTCGCCTTCCAGTCATGGAAGACGTTCTCCTAGCAGAGGAAGACCCCCCGGTCGAGGATTCCCCAGACGTCCTGGTGGTTCTCCTCCCGGAGGTGGCTCTCCTCCTGGTGGTGGTGGTGGAGGCGGTGGAGGTGGCGGCGGTCTGCCCCGTCGTCGCTCCCGCACTCCTGATGGAGATAATCAGCTCATAAAGGATACCCTCTGGCAATTTTCCCAGGCTATGACAACTTGGGCCCGGAATGCCGGAGCTCCTCGTTCCACCAAATCTAATCTCAGGAACCCTGACACCTTTGATGGTTCCGATCCGGACAAATTACCATCCTTCCTTGCCCAATGTTATCTTCACTTTGCCGAGCGTACCCAAGATTTCCCCACCGACGATGATAAGATTTATTTCATTATATCTTATCTCCGCGGTATCGCTCAGCAGTGGTTCACGCCGAACCTATACAATACCAAAGTTCCGGCATGGGATAACAATTTCGTTCGCTTCATCGAGGACTTTCCATCAACTTCGGACCCCATGATCCGGTTGGTGATGCGGAGGATCGCATCCGTCTTTGTCGCATGAAAAATGGCGATCGGATCGCAACTTACGTTCTCGCCTTCGACACCCTGGCCAGTCTCACGGACTGGGGTGACGCTGCTCTCCGGCATCAGTTCTACGAAGGCCTTCCCCGTCGCATCAAGGACGAGATGGTCCGGCACACCCACAACAACACCCTCTTGGGGGTAAAAATGGTGGCCCGGAATATCGATGCCTGGTATCATCGACGAGAAGCCGAGAAGCAGCGCGAGCGGGAACTAGAGCAGGCTGCTGCTGGTCGTTCCGGTAATCGTTCCGGTCCTCCGGACAACACCGGAGACCGCACCGGTAAAGTTTCCGGCAAGCAGAAGGAGAAACAAAAGGGCGGAAACAATACCAAACCGCCTGGGAACTCGACCGCTCCTCCTCCCTACTCCAACCCCGGGAATCGTCCCGGAGCCGGAGGTAAGGGTGGCCAAGCCAACAAAGGCGCCTCGAAGCCCTACGCTGACAAGCTGGGCGCTGATGGTAAAATCAAGGAGGCGGAACGTGAACATCGTCGCAAGAACAACCTCTGCATGTACTGCGGAGGCCAAGGTCATACGGCCGAGGATTGCAAGAAGCGGCCGGAGAAAGCCAGCGGTCGCTCCGCTCAGGCTGGAACGCCCCCGCAGGGAGATGCGTCCACTCCGGAGTCGTCAAAAAATTGATTAGCAATCCGGATTATACCTCCGATCCCCATCCGGGTTGCGTTGACTCCGGGGATCTCCCTGAGGTGCGTCTCAACGCGTCCGCTCTTTCCTCTAATGCCCTTTACGTTGACCTTGCCCCATCCCTCATATTATCTAAATCCTCTCTGTCTGGCACGGAGGAATGTTCATCCATTCTGCCGTCCAGTGTATCACGACTTGCTGCGGGATTCAACTCCCTGATATGTGCGCTTATTGACTCTGGTTCTTCTCATTGTTTTATATCTAGAAAATTTGTGGAATCAAATGGCTTTATTCCGTACTCAGTGCCCCCAGTAAAACTCCGGTACCTCAACGGCTCCTCATCAATAATCAACCGGAAACTGCATCTATTGATTAGGTTTCCTACCAGAGAAGTCTTTTCTCAGGACTTCTACGTCACCCATCTGGATTCTCCTTGTGAAATGGTTCTTGGATACAATTGGCTCCACCGCTTCAATCCGTTGATTGACTGGATGCGGGCCTCTATCTCATTCAGACCTACTCCCTCTGGTCCAACCCCGTCGACACCTCCAGCAAATATGCTGGAATCTGTTTCGGTAGCTCCGGTTATGGAGACGAGGCTACTCCGGAAGAGGTTTATCCCTCCGCAGTGCCTATACCGATCGGGCTGACTACTCCGGTTCCCGGTCCTTCTATGGATAGGGCTGGAATAGCGCCAGCAAACTCCGGTCCTGACCGGAGTACTCTAGATCCTTCAATGGATACTCCGGAGGCGACTACGCCTCGTCCATTCATTACTCCTCCGCCAGTGTCTTTGGTATCCGCTGCTGCGTATCGAGTGTTGCTCAAAGACAAGGATACCATTCAGTATACCTTGCGCGCAACACCTCCGGACAGTGTCTCGCTCCGGGAAGTCTCGACCGCTGCTCCGGACCTAACTGGACTGCCTGAAGCCTATCACGAATTTGTCGACGTCTTCTCGGAGTCGGAAGCATTCTCACTTCCTCCTCATCGAGAGTTCGATCTCAAGATCGAGACGATCGACGGTGAACTCCCTCCTATTGGCCATGTATACTCCCTCTCCGAGGCTGAGTTAACAGCGCTCCGAAAATACATCGACGAGAATTTGAAGGCTGGATTTATCTATCCTTCTTCTTCGAGTCACGGGGCTCCAATTCTGTTCGCCAAGAAGAAGGATGGCAGTCTCCGGTTGTGCGTAGACTACCGAGGGTTGAACCGGATCACAAAGAAAGACAAGTATCCGCTTCCCCTCATTGCCGACTTACTCGATACCCCTGGACGGGCTCGAATTTACACCAAACTCGATCTCCGGCACGCATATCATTTGCTCCGGATTGCTCCCGGAGACGAGTGGAAAACCGCTTTCCGAACCCGCTATGGCTCATATGAGTTCAAGGTTGTCCCTGAGGGACTGTCCAATGCGCCTGCTGCCTTCCAACGATTCCTCAACACGATTTTCGCCGACTTGCTCGATGTAACCGTCATCGTATATCTGGACGACATCTTGATCTCCGACGATCCATCGCAGCACGAAAATCATGTGAAGGAAGTGTTGCGACGCTTACGACAGCATAACCTATTCTGCAAACTCCCTAAGTGTGAGTTCTCCGTGACTACTTGCGAATATCTCGGGTACATTCTGTCTCCGGACGGATTCCGTATGTCCCCGGAGAAAATTGCCGTGGTAGCAGAATGGCTTACTCCTCAGAAAGTAAAAGACGTTCAGTCTTTTCTTGGTTTAGATAAGGTCGTCTGGGCCAGCCTTTATGAGGCTAGGGAGTCGTCTGAGCATGATGTCCAAAGTCTCATGGCAAAGTCAGGCAATGACACGTCCTCCGTGTCCGCCTTTCCCTGTTGTCGGCATTACCCAGTTCAAGCAAGTACATCACCATCGTTAGCCCCTGCTTCTTACACCGGTCGCAGTTGACGTCAATGGTCCTATCGTTGTGCGCCGCGGAGTCAATCCTTGTGGTGAAGATCGTGACTGCGTTGCTCACGTTCCTAATCCTTCCTGGATTTTTCATATTGTCGTATGATGATGCTTTCAGAGTATTCCAGAGCAGCACTCCCCTCCTCCGTACACCGTTCACAGTTCACTGAAATGATATGCTTGCGAGCGTTAGTATGCATCAGGATGTGGTCCCATATGATAACAACACTATGAAATGGCCTCTATACTTTGGTTCACAGGTACCAAGATGAGATGGTGTTCAAAAGCTTCTTGAGCAGACTCCCTATGATCCTTCCTGCCGGAGTGCCCGTGGAGCTTGGCCTGAGCTATGGTATCAAATCCTGTCGCAGGCCCTTGACACATTGTGGACTGGTTGAAAAAGACACAACTCCCACGGCCGCAGTCGTCACCATCCACAATGGGTGTTGCGTTTTCCCAGGTGGGTCTCGCATTGCCTTCGGTAGTGACGAACTGGATTTCTAGGGTTCCGTCAGTCAGTAGTTTAGATAACCGTGGTGTATTGCTCACTATCAACGTCGATGTTGAAGTGATACAACAGGGCAGAGGGATACATTGTGATTGTCCATGGTGGCAGTTCGACCACCACAACTGCCTCCCATATGACCAACCATGTTCTCTGTGTGTGATCAAAGTTTACTAGTCCATTTTTAAATTAGGACAATGCTCGGGTATGAAAGCCACGTACATCCTGTTTTCAATACATATATGAAAAGGACGCATACTCCAATCTGGTTTTTCTTGTCTGCATGGGGGTCACAATGAATCCCTTTTTGCCCTGGGAACCAAGCGTTGATGCACATATTCCAAAACAATCCGAACAACGGTTTAATCCCGTATCTCTCTTCGTGCCATTTGGCATCGGCGAGAAAGCGTGCAGCAACGCCGGGGAACATTATTGTAACCATGTTGGTGACGATTCCTCTGCAAAGAAGTCAGCCACATTCAGCGTTTAAGTGGGAGAAACATACATGAGGCTCTGAATGGTTGAGTCGTTAATAAAGGTTTCCGCAGCCTCGGGGTTGTGTGCATGCCATGCGTTGAGCTGCGGGCGCTATAGCTTGGATGAGATGAATAGCTCATTGCTTCGGGCAAATGGTGCTTACAGTTGCTGACTGGCACTGGTGCCCAAGAATCTTTGGCAGATGGTCACCCCGCATACCACCCTTGCATTGAGCACGGATAGCAGGTGACTTTAAATCCGCACTGCACAGTTCAGTTATTGTGTTCTCGATTTTGTCGGCATTGTCCTTCAGATATGAAATGCGAGAACTGCGGAACATGAATATCACGCTGGCCGAATCGACGAATACAGTCGACCGTTCATCCCTGATACTGAATACAGCTTAGTGGACCGTTAACCAGATTTCAATCAACGCACCTGTCACAGATTTTATAAGGAACTGGGTAGAATTTGCTGATATACGGATGCAGCCCTCGGCCGTGTGCTTGAGATCGGTGGAGCCTTAGTATTTTTTTCCGAGCAAGGGGAGGTGGAGCGGCGCCTTGCCATCCCACTGGGCTAAACAATGCATCGCGCTGCAGGGAGAACGGCGGGGGCTTTGAGCACATTGCCCCTCGAGAATGCTCGTTGGATCTTAATCTCTGGAGGCACAGTTCGACGTCGTGTTTTTTTTGGTTTTTTCTGCCCCACTTGGCGCGAGTGGATTCATTATTTTGTTCGACTTTCCACCCTGACCTCCTACGATACCAGGAAGCGCAGAAATCGCAACTCCCGTGGCCGGTAAGGCAGGCTCCGATCGAGGGCTTGGGGGGTGGGAGCTTGAATTCAGTAGACCTGAACCAGGACGCGACTTAGCTGACGGATGAGAATAAGTGGATGCACACTACCTCCAGCCTCTATCCTGGACGACTAGCTTGCCGCCCAAATCAAGCCATTTCTTCGTGGGCCGCGGATTGCTCATGTTGTCCGCAGAGTCAGCCCGGGGTCGTTTAGTACGAAGGGCTTCTTCTTACAGCTGCTCGATGCAGTTGGCTTTTGGGCGTGCAAAGCTGGGACACTTGGCTGGGATCTGTTTGGCTTGGCCTGCAGACACAACAATTGTCGCAAGAAGAATTGCGGATGTAGTGCGTCCAAATCACGCGGAGGATCGTTGCATGAGTGTTCGTCGTGTTCCTGAACGTAGATGGGCAGTAGGTCCGACAAACTACATGGCGACGTGAATACATCTCCCTGGACGTACTTGATTACTTAGTGTCAAGGATGAACACTGGTGGTCATACCTGGACGGCTACATTGCAAGCGTGCTCGAAAAAATTTGGTGGCACAAAGGCGTCTCCGTTGGCTCATCAAGGAATTCCATTGACGCGATGAATTGCTCGTACGCGGCGTCTGTGTGATCAACCAGATTTGACACGTCTCCCAGGAGCCTGGCGGGGTCTCAACTGGGATGTCCGTCGCCACTGGCCATCGCGTCAACGACGGTATGCAAGGTCGGTCTCGCGTGTAAGGTATGCGTGCTGGGTTGCAGATTCGTTGTGACGCGTTGCTCTAACGGTGTCAATGGACGTGCACGTGCGCAGGGCTCCATCAAAGTTTGTGGTTGGTGGAAAGCAGTAAACGCGCCGAGACACATTCGTGGGAACATCAGTGAAGGCGTCACGTGCTTAGTGTAACATTGTCAACATAGACCTCCAGGCGGCCTGAGCAACCTGCCTCCTGGAAATAGTTTCATATTGTGCTTTGCGGCGAATGTTGTGATTATATTGAGATCTCAATCTGGAAGTTTGGCTGAAGTTCTGGAGCGGGTGATAAGTTAGTCTCGGCCCAGGTACCAGGGGTACTTTATAATTCTGTGTTTTAGCGCAAATGCTGCGTTGCTGGTACAGTGGCCTTGGATGCTTCGAAGTCAGAGGACTCGTAGATCAACGGTTAGGTCGCTCCAGAAAACTTATAGTTAAGTTCAAGGGGAGGCTGCGAGTTTGACTCTCGCCGAGTGCATTTTGCGATGGTCATGCTTTTCTTTTTTATCTTTGCATTGTCTTTGTCTTCATGTTCTTTCAGTCAACACAATTCATGTTATTAAATTTCATCCTGCTCTAGACGAACGTCGCTTCGCCTCACGCGCAGTCGCAAGTCACTGCGAATGTCTTGACTTCTACACTTGTATGCTGCTGAGGCCAAGTTGTCGCCCCCTTGCCTGCCTTTCTCCTTTTGTACACACTGCTGTCTGGGTACACTCACCTTGTATCCTTCCAACGACACTATGTTGAAGCTCTCCACGGCGTAAATTGAGGCCGTCAAACAAGCCGGGGATTTGGTTTTGAGAGCAATTCAATTCAGCAGAGGAATTGAGAGACAATATAGAAGCAGCAAAGATAACGCAAAAGCAACAGCACCAAAACACAACAATTGAAAATATTACAGCATGCACGTGACCTGGTCCGCCTGCAGCTGAAGGGTTGCATGACGTGCAATCAACTCATTGGCATTGACGAGGTCCTCCGCATCTGCGCGGTTGGCTAGGGCGTAAATACCAAGGGTCAGATCTGTAGTAGAGATATGGAACTGCCGCGCCTCGAAGCAAGTTTTTAAAAGATCAGAAGGAAAATTAGCATAGAGGCCTTATCACCTACAGGTCGACGAAGATTTTGTTGTAATTCTTGACGACATAGAAAACGGACGAGATCATTTCATATTTATCACTAGCACGTCGCTTGTAGTTGCCGCGGAGGTCGGGCATGCGGGGCAGATACTTGAGAATCCTCTCAAAACTGCGTGCAATGTAGCAAGGAGAGTCGGCCTCTTCGGTGGTAGTACAGTCGTTCTCCGCCTGGTCAAGAGCTCGGTCCCTAGCTTTTAAGTTAGTGCGCACCGGTTCTTTTTTTTTGGGTCCTGTGTACTGACTGTTCCAAGACAAGTACACCGTGAGTGGTTAGAAACCAGGGGCCCCAAAATACCGAAGGAACGGGTGCTGCATGGGTAGATTGAATGTTCATAGTAGTCTAGTGGTGGTGGTTGTGATTTGAGTACAGTACTGCGGACAGTCATTTGTTTTCACTTATATTAGTACAGGTACTGCTTTGAAGGGCATACCAGTATTAAATCCGGAGCAAGAGGAACACCTAAATGGCTCACTTGGAATGCTCGTCAGACTATGATTATCATGATTGGCGAGAGGCTCGTGTTCGATTCGCGATTAGGTTATGTGTTTTTCACTGAATTTTTTTCTTCCTTCATTCCTCTTCTTGTTTTTTATCTCTCCCCTCCAGTGCCGCTAAAATGTATATCAGATCCGCGCCAATTGTGGGCTCATGACAGAAACCGCCAGAAGAAGATAACAGTTCCGCTTGGTCAAGATAAGATAGTGATCCACTCGGCACTCCGTTGCAACCTTTGCCGACCTTCAAACACCAACATTCAAGGCTCCTCTTTTCTCTTTGTCTGTGTCTTTAACCGGAAAGCACAACATAACGTGGAAGCACAACATCGTGCTAAAAAAACAAAAAATCCTGATAAATTTGCAGACGCTGTCAGGCATCATACAATAATGGAGGTCACAAAAAGAATTTGACCAACAGCACCAACCGATGTTCGAAGTGCATTTAATTGAGGCATTAGTACATTGTTTGACAGAACATTAAGGAAGCGGGAAGTCAAGGAGCACAGCCGAAACAGTGCATGGTGGCTATGCGTCAGACTGTACCCACCACTAGCCCTAGGTCAGGCCATTCTAACAAGCCCAGTACCAGCCCAATCACCCACCGAATGCCCACACCAGAGCCGATTTACGGGCTGCCCAGTATATTGTACCCAGTGACAGCTCTAGGGCAAGGCTTTCTAACAAGCCCAGTACCAGCCCAATCGCCCACCAAATGCCCACACCAGCGCCGATCTACAGGCTGCCCAGTACGCTGACAGCACAAATTTGATGTGCTCCGATGTGGCCCCTACTTCACAGGCAGAAAGCCCTGGGTGAAGGCTTTGCAACAAGCCTTTCAGCAGCCCAAACGGTGCCCAGATGCCTGAGATAAACCCCTTTTGATCTTTTGATCCAGAGGGGTTGCTGGGGTGGCCGTGGGTGGTACCATGGGCCAAATTTTCTCCCCGCCTGCGGCGGGCCCATGGCCAGCACTTTTGCCCTGGGCCGTGGTACCTCCCATATCCTATGGTACACCCACACCCAAAGCCCCCCCTTAGGGTCTTTTATTCCATGTAATCTAATTGACCCTTATGGGTGTACTCAGGGTAGCCTGAAGTGTGGAGAACCCCCAAAAGATGTGGTGTGAAGATGGGAGGCGATGTCGCCATCTGGATGAGGGCGAGGGTAGCAAGGGCTGAGTCAAGGAGAGATTCTAGATGTTGGTAGTTGTTATACGCCATCCCCACAGACACCCTCCCGGCCTTCAGCAGCATACCCCACTCCCCGAGCGCGAAGGCACTATATACGACCCTAATCTCCCTCGCGGCTGAACTTGACCCAGTAAAGGATGTCCCATGAATAGGGAGGCTCTGGGCAATCTAACATAATGGCGCCCCAGCCCCCACTCCCCCGCATCCCGCACGGGACACCGATGAGCGGACCAACTGGCTTCTGGACTCGGTGGTGGGACACCGGAACCCGCGAACCGCTTGCTTGAGGAGGACAAGGAGGTGGTGGCTGCGGCGTGGGCATGGGGATAGCGCGCAGAGGAAGACTTCAAGACAGTGCGGCCGGTGATAATGACGTGCCGCGGATGACGGTGGCGGACACGAGCGAGGAGGCGCTGCCTAAGCACGGTGTGGGGAACGACGTGACGGAGGAGGCGCCGGCCATCGCCCTCAAATCCACCCCCATCTGTTCTTTGTCTGTGTGTGGGGAAGCACGAAGCGATGGCACAGCCAGGAAGACGCCATCTTCGATTGCGCGGATGACGCGCATGCTCGGCCGCAGGGGACGCTGTGCTCGTCATCCTCACAACGGACACGGCCTCCTTCTCCTCATAGGCGTGGACCTCCGTCCCTTCGAGACACATTGACGGTGGAAAGACGGCGGCGCGGGCCCGGGGGTGCATATGCAGTGTGCAGAATACTCGCGAGTTGCGTGAGGGGGTGGCATTGCGCGGGCGTTGGTGCACTAGGTAATTCGCAAGGGAAAGATAAGGTTAGTGAGTTTTTCAGGCGTGGAAGAGCAGAGAGAGAGAGAAACAAGGATACGAGAAAGGGCAGGCATCAAAGTTGAGGTGAAAATATAGTACACTAAGGCATGTAGGCCAAGATATGCTGAACCAGGTAGAATAGCTGTATACGGGACGCAAAGAAAGTGTCAAAAGAAGAGCCAAAAAAACAAAAACAAGAAAATAACTATACGGTAGGTATAATATAGTAAAAGAGAGTGAGAAGGGACATGCTGGAGAGTAGGTACAGGGTAGACGCCAAAGTTATAGGAGTGGTAGACAAAAGTACGTCGACAACAGAAAACGGCGAGACAGGGAAGAAGAAAAAATAAAATGAAGGATACAGACATTGACGCCCACAAGTTCCCCAACGCAATGTACCACATCATCCCGCTCGCACCCAACAATGATCTCCTCCCCTTCCTTTAGCGCCCGCGTCGCGAAGACCCCAAAGGGTCCCACGCTCGTCCTCCCTGTCCCCGTCCCCTCCCCCACCCTGCTCCCGCTGCCCGCCGTCCCTGCCGTCTCGGTCACCCTTCCCTCCCTCCCGCTTTGTCACCTTCTGCCCACCCTCCCCCGGAGACGCAAAAGCCCGCACCTCCCGCATTCGCCCACGGGAGGCATAGACGTGAGGGCGTGGGGTGTGAGCTGAAAGACTGGCCACGCATACCCGTCGAGACAGTCCCGCAAATGGAGGGTGCGGACGGGATTGGATTCGAGACCCTTCCCTTCCTGGCGCTCAGTCGCCCTCTGCACCGGATACCGGCATCAGCCCCATTGTCGTCTTCGGTAGATCTGGATGTGGACAGCGAGCGACAGGCGTGCACGCCGTACGTATACAGCCCGAGCTGCCAGTCCGGAGTACACGAGCGAGGCAGATGTGTCGGGATCGGCGTCGTCATGGGCATGGGCGCTGGCGTCGGAGTCAGAGTGAACAGGGAGGACGAGAAGGGATGATGGGCTGGGACGATGACACTGCACTGAAACCTAACGCGGGAGTACTTGAGTTACGGACGCCGCCAAATCAAAAAGGCAATGACATACCGATGGGCACGGATGGATGCCTAGCGTTTGGAAGGAGGGCAAGGACGAGCATGGGCAAGGGTAGCGGCGGGTGCGGGCGGAAGCTGTACATCCCCACCGCAGCACGCACCACGAATATGTGCATGACACCAACACCCGCATCACGTCAGGCGGTCGTATCTGCATGTATGGGGTACGAGGCAGCGGTGGTGCCAGGGGGGAGCACGATATTGTGCTTCCGCGGATGTGAATAACGAGGGTGGTTTAGGTGTGTTTAGAGCCCTTGAAGTCGGCAGTGGCACGAGTATGGAGTGCGAGGTGTATTTGTGGGGAGGAAGGAGATGAAGATGGGCTGTCGCACAGCGGTACGCAGCGAAGACAACTATGGCTAGTAGTGCGGGGCGCAGATGAGGTGGACGCCATTAATCTATTCGTTGATGCAGGCGGATCCGGCCCATGTTGCCACTGACGCATGCGAGAGACGCTCAAGCAGCTGCCCGTACGCGCTGAGTCAGTAGATATGAATCGGTGACTGCAAGATGTATGAAGCTGCGCGTTTAGCGATGCGGTAGCGCGGTCAGTGGAGCAAATGGCCATGAATGCGAAGGTTGTCACCCGCAGCGCGCGTCTGTATCAGATGGTCAGTATTCGGACATGTAGGCGGGTGGGGTGGAGGAGACACACCAACGATTTTACGGCCTCACCCGATCTACTCCCAGTATATTCAGTGATGCACACGGACAGCAAAGAGCACACGAGCAGGTTGTACCGCACCCTGCATCCGGCGCAAAGTCTTTAGCACGCGACAGCGAGTGCATAACCAAGAACGGCTTGGGGTCGCGACAGCGCGTTTGGGTGCTGGCACCAAGCTGGCACCTAGCATCGTCGATCAGTGGGCTGTACAGGTGGGGGAGAGGAGAAGGCTCACCATCAGCATTGTTTTCTGTGACAAACACGCAAGATGGAAACGAGCGCCAGTTTAAAGACCCAGTCAGTCCAGCACAGAAGAGGACGGCTCGTACTAGGACCTAACCCTACACTATCGAAAGGTTAGAGGAAAGCTGAAGCTGGGGTGGTTACTGATGCTGTGGGCAAGCTGTGGGTAGATACTGGTGGTCGTGATGAGCACCGCCACACCTTAGCGGGCGCCATCAAAAAAGGTTGTGCACTCGCATTGTGGACTCAATTCAGCAAATTGGATGGACTTTCTTGTAAAATATCAATAGTATTATGGTTTTGCATGACCTCATTAATACAGGTTTTTTTTTTTGTGCACCACTGTTAAAGATCCAGTGAACTACATACACATTATCACACGCGTATCAGTGCCATTTTGGGCGAAACCGCTTCACGTTTTGCACTGCACGCAGCAGGTCCCGCAGACAAACTAACTTCATAGGATCCAAAGAACAAAAAATTCGCATCGTGAAAACGAACATCGTGATGGTGACAACCTAACACTAACATGTGTGCACTGTGCTCCAAGCCACCTAAAACCTAATGACCTTGCAACATGTTACATCTGTGCCAAGAAGGGTGTAATCAACTATATATAGTCCAAAGGCAGTAATCGGCCTCAACCGATTACAGTGGTCTTTTGGCCCAGTTGGAACTGCTGTAATCTTTGGGCACAGCTTTAACACAACGGCACCCAACATATCTGGAGCCGTTACGTGCAATTTTTTTTTTTCCCGAGAAGGGTGCATCTACGTCCTTGGTTCTTCCTTTGTTCTATGTCGGTGTCGTTACTTCGATGCGGCAGGCGTGCTGTCACCCTCCTTTGACGGGGGCAGTCAAGCTGCCCTTTGCCTTCCTCTTCTCGACGAGCACGTTCTCCGCGCGCTCGTCACCCTCGACGCCCTTTCTCCTTTCTCCATTCTCGCGCGGTCCCTTTGTGGTTCGAGCTCATTTCTCATTCCTCCTCCCGCTGCGCGTTGAGGCATTTCGCAGCGCGTTTACTTGTTGCTTGGGGGTGTCGGCGCCGTCATCTATGACACCTCCGCTTTCGACGTTGCCCCTTTGGGTGTATGCACCGCGCGATATTACATCCTTCTTCCGGCGAGGGTGTTTTGTTCTTGGTCCTCCGTCTGTATTTGCTTTCGACGAACTTCATTTGCTGTTGTCCGTCTTCGAGCATACCACTTTCGTGGCTGGTGCTGGATCTTCCTTTGTGGTCCATGCTTTCGCACTTCGTCGCCTCGGGCAGTTTGTTCGCTGCTGCGCGTCTTTCTTTTGTTTCCTCCTTTATCGTTCGGCATTGTCTTTTTTCGTCGTGCGCGTACTTTACTGACTTGTCTCCAGACTTCCTTGCGCTCCCCAGCCCCACGGCAACAACGAATCGCCGACGCCACACCGGCATCTCAGCCCCCCGCGCCAGCACCGTCGACCCCACACCCGGTGCCTCCCATGCCACCGCCAACAGCACCAACAGCGACGCCGCGGAGGAGCAGCTCGTGGAGGACAAGAGCATGCAATATGTGCTCATTGAGGATGACATTTTCCTACACACCAATACACAGCGCAAACTGCGCGCGTACACGGCGACGTGGTGGGGTGTGTTGGTGCTGTCGCCTGCGCCGGCGGAGACATCGTCTTCCCCGCGCTGTCCTGCATGTACCTCTTTGGCGGCGCGCAATCCACCAGCACCCCATCTACATGTTTCCTCCACACTACCTCCCTTACCCCGCCCCGCACCCTCCTGGCGCTCTACCCCGCCCTCATCACACCGTCCTCTGCGTACCTCGTTGTCAGCACAGAGCCTTAACTAGCAGAGTTACTGCGACGTAGGCGACTGGCGATACAGAAAGAGATAGGTTTGAGGCAATCCGATTAAGCTCTGGAGAATAGACTAGAATAGTGTAAAGAATACAGAGCTGTAGGTAGGGTTTTTATAGTAAAATACCTAGTAACTGGTAGCGAAGTAATTAGAATATATATGAAATATGTCAGAGGCGTTGCCAGTGACGGTTGTTATATCCGAGTCGTCCAGAGGATGGTACGGAGGGATATAGGGCCAGTCGAACTAACAACAGATACGAAGCGGAGCGGCGGGCCGGGCAGAACGGAACCGGAGTCCGGAGTCGGAGCTGGTGAAAGGCGGACTGGATGACGCTACGCCACAGAGGGGATAATTGGACGAGCGTTACTGCAGGATATCGTCGGAGGGAGGGAGATGACAGAAGCGGAGCTCCGGCGGAGTGTCGGAGCGGAACGACCAGACTACTTCACGAGGAACAGGGTGAAGCAACGTTTATCATAAAACTGAAGTACAGGAGGATGTAGGACAAGATTAAATACTAGAGCTCCTTATTGTAATAGGTAAAGGAGATATGTTAGAAACCATGCGGACATAACAATAAAGGTAAGTCCAAAAGGGGAGAAAGAAGTCAGGTGACAAAAGGAACGATGTTGAAACAATAAGTAAGAAGTCGGAGGACTTAGGATAATAAGGAATGTGTGGGATGGCGTCTTGCCAAGGTGTCAGATGGTGGGAGATCGTTCCGATGTTTTGTCGGAGCTCCGATCGTTCCGTTACTCCGGCGGTCCGATGCGCTCCGAGGAGACGGAGCGCAATCGGAGCCGGAGGGACCGATCGGAGTAGTTTGTCGGAGGTCGTGGTGCATGGATATAACAGTATCCCCCTCTAGGGTTCGACTCCCTAGGCGAACGTCCGGTGGTGGAGGTCCGATGGGAGAATTCGGAGGATAACTGTCGGAGTCGTGAATAATGGATCGTAAGGCATAAATAATGGTCTTTGGATTTTTTGAATATAATTTTGAATTTTCTCGGCTCCGCTCGTTCCGAGTACGGGACTGTATAGTCACGTGACGTGATGCCGTAAGTTTGAGTCAACAAACTTTTTCTCTCCGCAACCACCACCAGCTCAGCTCTCCACACACCGGAACGCCCAGCAAAATGTCGAACACCAACAACACCAACGCAGGTGGAGCCGGGTCGAACAACGGAGCGGGGGACAAGCGCGCGGGAAGCAGTGGTGGAGGTGGTGGAGCGGGGCGCCAGGATAAGGGCAAGGGACGGGCGACGTCAGCGCAGGTGCGCGCAGAGAATGAGGAGCGAGAGGCGGAGAAGGTCCGAGCGGAAACCAGGGAGCGGGAGGACCGCCGCGTGGCGCTTGCGCGGCAAATACGGGCAGCGGCGGAGGCGGACGAAGAAAATATCGCGCGCATCGCGGCGCTCATTGCCGAGAGCGAGGCGATTCCCATGGACGAGGTGGAGCAATACCGCGAGCTCCAGGCCCGCCACCTGGACTTGGTGCCGCCGGTGGCGACGGTGTCCGGGGAGCGGAAGCGGAAGCGGGCGGAGACGGAGGGTGGTGCGTCGGACGGAGACGACGAGTCGGAGAGCGAAGTGCCGCTCCGACGCAACGTCATCGTTGTGAAGCGCGCTCCGGTGGTCGAGGAGATGCTCGAGTTGGAGGATGAGGACCGTAAGTCCTAATTTCTTGATTTTATTTATTTTTTTCTAGAATTTTTATTGATAATTTTCTCAGGTTGTGACCGCTGTGCGGAGACCGCGTCGAAGTGCGTCGTTCCGGCGCAGATTCGGCAAGGTCGGTACCGGACTTGCGCCCGCTGCTCGCGGCGCAAGATCAAGTGTTCCTTCAACCCCAACAACAACCGTCGGAACGGCCGCGACGGCGAGCGCGCGACGGGGTCGAAGAAGGCGAGCGGGAGCAAGAGGAGACGGTCCGAGAAGTCGGAGGGACACCCGGGGACGGAGTCGGAGGCGCGCCCCAAGAAGCGCCTTCGCTCCGGTCGTCGGGGCCCGGGCGACTATACGGGGGACGGGCCCAAGACCCGTCTCGGGGACCTGCGCGAGGAGTTCGAGGAACTCCGTCGCGAGGTTCTTGAGATGCAGGACGGAGCAGGGGCTCCGAGGGTGCAAGGTCGGGAGCGCGCAGCGGGCGGAACAGCCGCAGCGGGATCGGAGTGGGAGGAGAGGCTCGAGGCGGTGCGCGCGATGGCGCATCGCCGGGCGGACCACAACTCCGCGGAGGTGATCCGTCTCCGCAAGGAGTTGGGTCAGGAGCGGCGGCGGGTGCGTCGTCTCCGAACGGAGACGGCGCGACTGCGCAGCCACCTCCAGGACCTCCTGGACGAGATGTCCGTGGAGGGTCCCATCCGTCGCGGGGACATCATCAAGGTCGCCGAGGAGGTGTTCGAGTCGACACCCAACTGGGGATGGGGTCGAAGCGGTTGGTTTGGGAGCGACGTGTGGACGACCGACGAGGAGGCCCCAAGTCCGAAGCGGGAGGCCGAGGCGGAGCGGAGCGAGGAGGAGAGCGACGGGATGGTGGAGGACAAGGTGGGATCTCCGGGTGCGGGGGATGTCGGGACTACGGCGTCGAGTCCGGGTGGGCCTAGGGAGGCCACTTGGACTCCCGAAGCGACGCCGCGTCTCGATGAGCACGCGCGGAGTCGGGACGACGGAGAGGATGCCCCGGGGGCCCCCTCGGAGCCCGTTCCGCAGGAACACGGGACTTCGGAGAGGGCTCTCGGGGATGGCGTGCCGCAGCGCGCGGTGACGCCAACCGCCGTCGTCGAGATGGAAGTGGATGCGTCGAGTAGCGCGGGTCCGAGGGAGGAGGGCGAAGCGGAGGAGCCTTGGGCTCCGACACCGGTCGCGGAACCGGTGGTGGTGGCCGCGGAGGCCAGCCAGCCGGTGGCGAGTGGAAGTCGGAATTGGCCGGGGCTCGATATCGGCGACCGCTACCCGCCTCATCCGTCCGACGGAAGGGGTTGACGAAACGGGAACGGAGGAGACGGCGAAGGTGAAGGAGGAGGAGACCGAGGCGCAGTTGGCGTCTCGGGTGTCATCGATCGTCGTTCCGGCGATCGAGGACCTGCACATCTCTCGAGTGCAGCTCCGTGATGCGAGTGGAGTGCCGATGGTGGATTCGTCGGGAAATCCAATCACCGGGGAGGTGATCGAGCTGGACTCGGACTAATTGTATATACTGTTTTGTTATTCTTGATTTTCTTGGTTTTTTCAGAGCTTGTAGATGTGTAGATAGGGGTTTGAATGCGAAAAGTATCGGTCCGGCGACAGCGGAGTGAGACGGAGTGAGGCGGAGTGAACCGCAACGAGCTCCGACGGACTCGGAGTGACCGGAACGAGTGTTAAGTTGAATAGAAGTCCAGAAAGTCGTGAGAACCAGATTAGCAGTGGCCTAATTGGTCCAACATGTCAAGAACAATAGAACATTTGAATCGGAGAGAACTCAGCGGCGTTATTTTGTACTAGCCGATGAGCTCCGAAACGTCGGAGAACATCCATGGTTAAGAATCGGACGAATGGAACACGTTTTTTAGCGCAGACCATTGGCTCCGATGCTGTCGGAACGAGGTCCGGTGGAGCGGAGCGCAACGGCCATGCGAAGTGTCGATTCGAGCGATGATTAACAGACCAATGGAGTCGTTAGACATGATCATGTTACTGATTGATCGATGATGTTGACTCGAAACCGGACAAGCCGCATCTTGGTGAATTGTCGGAGCTCCGAAGACGCAGGACAGCCTATTCGGAGTCGGAGACAATTCAAGCGCGGATTCTGAAGGGAATAGAATAGGCAATGGTTCCGGAGTTCGGTAGGAGTGGTTCCGAGGATGATTTTCGCTCGCTGAACCCTGTCCGAACTCGACGGTGCCAATTAATTGTATGCCGGATGATGCCGATAATAAAACAGAAGTCGGCTGGAGTGGATGGATGGACGAACAACGTGTATGCACGAAGTCGAGATCCAGGCGCTAGTGAGGACATGGGATTCGACTGCTTGGAATATGTTGATCCGATAGAACTGGAAGATATGGTCGTGATATATCGCGCATAATAGTCGTATGTGAGCCTTGTTGGGTCATTGCGGGGTCCGAAGCGTTCCGAGACGAACCGGAGGTCAACGGAGGTCGACACGGAGGCTACAGTGGAAGTTAAGTCGTTAGACGTTTCCGGTGAGTTCTTATCCGTGAGTTCGAGTCCGAAATGACGCGCGGTACGGATCGGAGTGAACGGAGTGTGCAAATGGGCGCTAGGCAGACATATGGGATACAGTGTTATCGTTCCGTGAATTCCGTGTTGGTCAATCGGCATCCGGACGATGATCTGTGGTGTAATAGACGTACCAATATTGCAATACACACAGCCCTGACTGGAATGCATAATGCAATATGTGCAGTCAGAGACAGCCAGTCATAGTGTCAATAATGCAATCGTCCAGGGTTTCCCACAGTGTTTTTAATACTTCAATATATTCTTTTAATCCTGTTCCATAGGGGGAAATCACCTCAGAAACAGTGATGGGGCCGCCGGCTTTGATCAGCCTTGATCCCGCTTAGCCTGCCCACATCCCATCACATCAGATCATCAAATCACTGTCCCTTAGCACTCCCGCTTACCTCCGATGGCTTCCCGTGATACCCCGAATCATTATTATTATTATTTGGATGTATTTGCCTTAGGCCTTGTGTCCGATCGATTCCGATCGTTTCCGCGATTACCCGCCTCAAACACTTTCATCTATTTACATGTGTTTGATCTGGTGGCCTCCGCACCTTTGTTCCTCATGTTTCCGATATTCCCGGCATCACCCTCCGTTCCTTTGGCTCTGTTACCCTCGGGGGCCTTACCCACCGACTATTCCCCACGCTTGGGTTCCTGTTCTCTCCCGCCTGGATCCATATCCAGCCGCCACCTTATCCCAGCTTTGTTCTTGTTTCTTTCACAGCCTCTTGCTTCTACACCCCGCGCTTTGGATTTTCAGGTCGGGACTGCCTTGGACAACCACCGGCCCTAGGCGCTGAGCAGCCGTCGATCAGCCAGCTTTAACCCCTGAATCACCTCGTGGCGCCTGCCACGAGTGGCTGTCTGTGTTCGGCATTGGGTGCCGTGTTTGCACGAGTGGCTGTGTTCGGCATTGGGTGCCGTCTTTGCACGAGTGGCTGTGTTCGGCATTGGGTGCCGTCTTTGGGCCATATATTACGTTCCGTTTGTTGTAGTTTGTAGGTCCAAGCCGTTTGTTCCTCCCCACCACGTCCACTTTAACAAGTTTCAATGTACCATTCATTACGCGTAGTTGTAGACCTCCCCTAAAACAAATCATTGTCGTTGCACCTTGTGCTTTGAGATTCAGCGTCGAAACAGCCACGTGTGCAGGTTTCGCTACAATTTGCCCAAGTCCGCTTCGCTTAATCCATGGTCATGAATATCTACTGCAATAACTACTTCGCCTTCCTCACCGGCCGTGGCTTGGGCCTGACGGCTCTGCAGCAGACTCGTCAGAACAACCCGATTTAAAGATACGCCGCCACTTACGTCTTCCCGGCCGCGCCTCGCGTTTCTCTCCCACTCGTCTCTCCTGATTTCTCCCCTGCGATCCTCTTCGAGTGCCGTCCGCCCTCCTCTACCTCCATGTCCGTCGCCTTGCGCTTCTTCCCCGCGGCGCCTTTCTTCCATGTCGACGCCCTGACAAGGTAATAATCAGCGTGTGTACACATCTTCTGACCGGACGGCGAAGACTTACTGCACCTCCCCCGACCTCAGGACCCCGTACAAGATACCCTCCACATCCCCCACCGCGGCCGCCCACCCTGATTTGTCCTCGCGTCCGTCTCGAAACTCCTCTAGGCCCCACCAAAACAAACTCGCCATAACCTGCAAGAAACCGTTTCGCCCGGACATCTTTGTCAGTTTTCCCCACTCCATCTCCATCGGCATCGTCATCATCCCCGTCTCCTCGACTACCTCCCTCCCCGACGGCTGTAACGATCTCCACCACATCCACCAATTGTCGGCATACGACCTCTTCTCCCCCAGCTTCCCCAAGTTCCTGATCTTTGGCGGCGAATGCCACTTTCGACCGCCGGTCAGAAACTCCCCGACCTCCGCAGGTCTACTGTCTCCACCTATGCGAGGCCCTTCGTCTGGGTAGCCTGCCGCGGCCTCGAAGTCCAGGTACTCGTTCACCAACCTCGCCCAATCCTCGGGCCACTTCTCCCCCATCGCAAACGCGCTGTGTGCTCGGTGAAGCTCTTCCGACCACTCCACCATGTCTTTTCGTCGCCATGCCTCATGCACCGGCGTGGGTGTTCCCTCTGGCTCAGGCGTTTCGCGCGGTGGCGCAAGCGTTTCCCGTGGGGGCGGCGGCGGTGCTGCTTCATCGCGCGGGGGTGGCAGCGGTGTTCCATCTGGCGTGAGTGCGCGCGGCGTCGGCGCAGGAGACTGGCGTGACCCAAACGCCCCGCCCCGCTCAACAATATCCCCCGCGCCACCTGACGGTCCAGTAGCACGCGCCCCCGATGGTCCCGCATGCGTCCCCGTGGCTGCGCCCCCACTCGACGTGCTGCCCGCTGGCATGTCCTCGTTGCTCGCTGAGGATGCGGACGCCACACGCCGTCTCTCTCTCTCGGCCTCGCCTGGATCATCATTCGTCAGTGGTTTCCCTTAGTTCTCTGGCAGCAAGGCTTACTGAATGTTTTCTCCGAAAAGCGCACCATCGACGCTTCCGCATTTTGGTATCCGACTGGATCGAAGTTATACCATTTTTTGGGATTCAGTCCCACCGTCGTTCCGGAGTGAATACTACACAAGCAAAGGTTAGTTTCCTCGCGCTCCCAACTCGACATTCTGCTTACCTTCGAACTTCGATAGCGCCCCCATGCTCTCCGATGGGCCCACACAGCATTATCGCGACATTCATGGAGAACCGCTCTTGGATGGTATCCGCAAGAGGTTGCAGATATAGCGCCGCATTCTTGAGCGTACTGGATTATTGGGTAAGTGACGCTGCAACTGATGCATATTCAGGAGTGTTGCTCACGCATGCAGCTCTTCGGCAGTGTGCGAACTCTCCTCCGCGCGGCCCAGCTCCCATGCACGAAGGATCTGCGCATACTCCTTGTTCTGCGCCGCCGCCACCAATGCCTTGAAGTCGTCGGACTCCTCTTGCCACGCCTGCCGCGTCACCTCCCCGCGCACCTTGACCACATGGGGCTCTGGCAGGTCCAGGTCCTTTGCCCGCTGCTGCTCTGCCTTCCACGCGACCTCGAAGCGCGGCTTGACGCGTTCTTCATAGTGCAGCTTGGAGTAATATTGCCAGGTCTGCATCTTCATCGGGTGCGTGGCGCCGATGTTGGCCCCCACCGACAGGAGATCCTTGAACAGGTTTTTTTTGCCCTGCTCCACCCCACTGCCATAGTGCGCGCGGTACCATTGGCCAATCCGCTATGATATTTTTTTTGTAAGTCCCCGTCCATTTCCGTCCAATCTTTCGACTTACTCCGCGTACAGTGGAGCTAATTTTGCTCCGCCGGTCAGCCTCTTCCTTGGTGAGCGTGCCCATGTCGGGGGTCGCGCGCGTTCGGGTCGGTGGGATCGGCCACATCTTCCTCCAAATCATCTTCGTCCTTCAAGTCGTACCCATACTTCTGGATGTACAGGTTTGTGATGTCGTCGTAGAATTTTCCCAGTTTTTGCCGTGCCCATTCGCTGCGCAGACAACCACTCATCCGAACGTGACACGAAGAACTTCTCTTTCGTCCCGTGGACCCACGAGACTTTGCCTGGTTTTTTGCCTGTCGCGCGTGTGCGCGGTTTCGTCGGTTTTGTGGATGTCGAAGGGATCGCGTTGTTGCCGGCCATTGGTCGTGCGTGTACTGAAGTGCGCGTGAAGGTAACAAATCTGCTGCAAGTCTGCGCATCAACCGTCAAACAAACAAATCACTCCTACGCACGTGGAATTAGGGGCTAATTGCAGTCTCTCCCTATAAATTGTACGTGTCTCCATGCTTCCAGTCTACGTCCCTGACCCCGTCCATAGATATTATCCATAGAACCCCCCCTCCCACACCCTTCAACGTACACTACCCACCCTGTAACAATCTTTGTGCGCGAAACCTATACCAATTCATTTCATTATTTTCTGCCCCATTTCCCCGTTAAATTGCAGTCCCAATCACACAAGAATGCAAGAGACTCACCTGGCGTAATTCCGTCGAAAATCTTCATCCAGATCATTCCACCGCGCCATCCAGTCAAATTGGCGGCATGCTGCTTGGATGAGTGTTACTTGTGTTATTCCTCCTTGAAAGTGACACCATTTACCACAGACTTTCCCCCGACCGCGCTGTCGTATGCCAATGCAAGTCGTTTGTTTATCAAGAGGGTCTGGGCCAAGGCCGTTGCCAAACAAGGAATTATTGTGCAAAGTACAAAGGACAAAGGGTATCGACAACATGAAATAGTACGACGGCGGCCAAGCGACAAGAACACCCCCTAAGAGGTTCGAACTAATCCCCCAACTCCTCACGCGCGTCCAAATCCATTCGTTCTTCACTCGTCGCGCCATCTTGCGCGAGGATTAAACTGTCTGCGTAGGTAATTGCTGCATCGTATCCCACCACGGGCTGGATGGGCCCTACAGAGATGTCCGAGAACGCCTGTTCCCTTGAGTGGTGCACGGCGCCGCGCGCACTGACATAGAATATGTCGGCACGTGAAGGACCGCGCGCACGGGACGGACCACCGTCGCGGCCGACACGGGAGATGCTTGACGCCGCGGTAGATGGACCAACCATGGTGGCGGACGGGCCAGCGCGCAAGACGCTGGATGCAGAGGCCTCGTTCGTCCTGACGCCGCCGCCCAAAGTTGTGCTTGCCACGCCCCCCACAACGTTAGCCAACGGCTGATTGCGTGAGGATGAAGCCACAGCAGGGGCGCGCGACACTGCGCGTCCCTTGCCTTTGGCGTCCAGTTTAGAGGCGGCCAAACTCGACGCTGAAAGGGAAGAGACAGTCGAAATTGTTGGCGACGTCGCTCGACTGGTGGGTGTGTTCGCCTCTGCAGTCGCCCTCACCTCCGTTCTCTCGGGCGTAGGGCCTCTGGTCGCCTCGGTTGCCTTGCCTTGCCCAGCCGATGGAGATGGTGAGTCTGGGAGAAAGAAGAAGTCAGAGTCGACAGAGCCAGCGTCATCGTCGCTGGGCTCTGCGTAGGACAGCGTGGGGCGCCTTTCGCGCATGAGGAGCGCGCCGCGTGCCGCCTTTCACCGGTGTATTCCCCGGGGACTGCGGCTCCGCCTTTCGCTTGGTCGCGGTACCGGCGGGCTCTTGCTTGACAGCCGGGGTCAACGCCTGCTGCTTCACCGCGCCAGCAGACACACTGCCCTCCTCTTCCACTGTCGGTTCCCTCTTGACAGTCGGTTCCTTCTTGACAGTCGGCTCGTTCTTGACGACGACAATCTTTTTCTTGATTTTGGGGTCGGGCCGAGTGTCCTCCACTACCTGCCGCTCATGTGTTGGGCAGCCGCGGACACAGGCCATCGGATGGCTGCGGCACTTCCTGTGCCGATGGAAGCAGAATTTTTGCCAGAACGCGACGACATCCTTCCATTCGGCAAAAGTTGCGACAAAAACCGCCGACGGTGCCGCCAGCCCCACTCGCCCTTGCGCGCGCAAGCAATCTGCTCTATATGCTGGTCAGTTCTTCTACCTTCTCCAAACGGCGCAGAGACTGACTTCAAGGTGTAGACCCCTTCATTGAGCGGGCCCAAAAGTAGCCAGTAGGTCTTGTTTTGCTTGCTCGAGAAGTGGGGGTGGCTGAGAAAAGTTGTGTCCCGTGTGCTCGGGGACCGCGCAAGCCACAAATTCGGATGGCGGCTCAGGGAGAGCACGCAACTCGGGCGGAATCATGGTGGATCCGTCGAATCGTTGATTTGAGGTGCAGTGTCACGCATAGTCACGCGTTCGGGTGGACCTCCGAAATCACCAACTCAAGGAAAGGAAATTATCGTCTGGAGCCCCGCTGGTCTGAATAAATCCAGTAAATTTTACAGCGCTGCTTTCAAGGCGCTCCGTTGGGACAGCAAAAGATTTACGTCAAATGGGATGGAGGTTAGCGGGAAATAAATTAACAACCGGCCGAAATCAGCAACATATTGGATTTGCCTGCCCGATGGGGCCGAAATTCAGTTTGAAAAAATTCCTGTGAGATCCAGGTGGCACGTTGCAGGTTTGCGATTTTTTTCAGCCTTCGCGGGCAGTGATCTTCGCCCGACTGAAAAAAAACTTCACACAGAACTTGATCACACGGGGCCCAAAAAAAGGAAGTCACCGCGGCATCACTAACACGTCAAGTCCAAATGAGAGTTTCCAAATATGTATAGGGAAACCTGCCTACCTTCCGCCTCATAACCTGGCCTCCCCCTTCAACATCACGGATGACCGGCACCACTGGCAACGCTTCGACTGAAGTGCGCTCGCTCAGTCGGGCTCAACGCAGGTTAAAGCGCCATCAGCACAAGCTGGCGCAGCGCCGCTACCGAGAAAAGTAGGTCGACACCTTCATAGACCGGATGGTGACTGAATACATCTTGTCCTTCAGAAATAAAGAGGCTCTCCGAGTGCGTGCTAGGACTCAGATGCAGGCGTACGATTACTACGCCTACCACATACACAAAACCTAATATCCAAATAGCTACCGTGCGCGAATTCAGAAGTCGCAAGACCTCAAAGCCTTGGCAAGGGAGTCGCGACGTGAGGCGGACGCCAGCTACCGAGAGCGGTATGTAAATTATAAACTGTCTACATCTCCGAAGCTCACTCGCGAGGATCTCCAGGTGCGGTCAAAAGAAATGGATCGCGAGGTTCGGCGAAGGACCATTTGACGACATCTATCTACCTCAATTTGCGATCCACGGTAATAACACACACAAGCTGCAATTCGTTCGGGAGACGGAGAAGCTCGCTGAGGAGCGATTGGCAAGGAAGCCAAGGAGGCGCGACGGGGCGAAGGATCACAAGCATCGTGAGAGCTAGGCGGGTTACTTTTTCTATGTAAGACATCCATCAGAATGCACTGAGGTTATTTGCAGCGATGGAAAGGACGGTGTATTCAATGTAGCAAAATGAGGGCAACAACCGACTACAGCCCCCAGCCACCGGAATCCTCCCAACGGGGCCAACCGCCAGATGCGCGGACAGCGGTGACCTCGGCCTCCCAGTGGTCCCAGGTAAAGTCGGAGGCGGGGATCGTGCCATCGCCCCAGGTTCCAAACACCTGGGACTCCATGGTGGTCGACGAGCCAGCATCGTCAAAGACTTTTGAGACATTCAGCCAGGGCTACGCAGGGAAAAATAGGAGCGCCACACACCTGGAGGAGGAGCCATGTTTGCGTTCGCCAACCAACGCGCCAAAAATTGGCAATGTAGCGCTGCTTGAGGTACCGCCGGAATCTCCCTTGAAAGAACGACATGAGAAATATTCGAGGGGTGCAAATAGAGACCAACTGCTGGGTCGCGGCACGCCGATGCGCTTCCTGGGCCTGCGAGCACGATGCAGGTTCCAGGAGCGCGCAGAAAAGTTGGGGTCGCCACAAGGTCTGCGGGCCATGGTGGGTGGCGAAGTTAAGGCGAATGGTTTAGCGAGGGCGGGTTAGCGATATCATTGATGGTCGACTTGAGCGCAGGTCAGCAGATTAGCCGCGGTCAAGGATCCTCGCATCGATTGCTTGCGGTCAAAGGATGCCCGCTTCGAGGAAAACACCGCTTTCGTTTTTTGTGCAGGCGCTTCTTTTATCTTGAGTGTACGGGACTCGTCAAGCAGAAAGAAAGCAAGGGCATCAATGGTCAGACACACGTGACGGTACGTCGTACCGTTTCGACCTTCGCTTCCAAGTTGCCTCACTGTGATAATTCATGCGCTGATGGTAGTTGACCTGGTGACTGATATCGGAGGCAAGACCATCACGAAAGGCGGATAATTGGGAAAGTAGGATAGTCGGGAAAGTCGGCGCATAAACTTCCGACACAAAAAAAAATATTCGACAGGTGAAAGAACACATTATTCAGGCGCTCTCGTCGTCGCTACTCTCGAGGACATTGGCCGGCACCTTGGGAAAAGTGAGACCGTCCCAAGTGTAAGGCACAGCGGTGGGCGTTGACCCAATTGGGAAAGACCTCCGCCAGCGCCTGCCTCCTCCGCGAAGTGACGGTAAGGCTCACTGCTGATCATCGTACGGCAGGCCGACACCGGGCACCTCCAGTCCTGTTCAAGCCAGAGGCGGATACACGCATAACAATGGCTGTGGCCACAGGGATATCTGAATATATTGTGAGATGGTGCGAGAGATCGTGTGGAGCAAAAAGACTGACGAGACGGGATGGGATTTGACTGCTAAACAAAGTGAACAGCGCTGGGAAGCGCGGGTGGGCTCGAGGGGACCAGGCAAGCGTCCCTCCTCGTAGAGGTCTGCGCGGCTGAGAGCGGTGGTGCGAGGCTCACGATAGCCGGTGTGGTCTTGCGTGTGTTTGCTCTGCCGGCTGTTGCGCAGGCGAACACGAGTAACATTCTTGGGTTTAGGAGCTGGAGGTCCGCGACCACTGATCCCAAGAAGGTGACGGGTCAGTTCGCGCTCCTCGGGAGTCTGGTCGGCAAAGACTTTGCGTTTTTTGGCAGGCCCTGAAAAAGTAAAATTGAAGAGGCGTGAGGACAATCCGGTCAAGAAAGAGAAGGAACGACCAACCGGCGCAATGTTGGGAGTCCGCCGCAAGCGACATCAGTGCGAAGCGAAAGAGCAGAGCAACCTGTCGCGTAAATTTATAGGCATTAGTTGTTTATCGGCCAAGGCTAATGAAAACAAACCAAGCCCGAGCTTGTGAGCATCGTATCAATTCCAAGTCGACCACTCACATTTGAAGAATGGGCGCGCGCGGACGGCGCAAAAGGCCTGCGGAAGATGCGGGGATGTACGTCCACCAGCCCAACGTTTGCAACGACATACGAGCAGTCGGCTGATGGCCGACGTGTACTTGCCCGCTCGAGTGCCGTCGATACATCGGCCGCCGCGGTGCCTAGCTACCACGCGGTGGACAAGGAAATGGAGCAGGCGATGGAGAGGCCGGACTTTTCATATTTGTGCGGGGCGATAGAGAGCTGGGACGACAATGGATGGCAGGGGGAAGTACCGGCAGAGGAAGAAGAGGGGGATGCCGACGGAATTACGCTGCGGTTAGGGGGACAAGGCGTGCTGGACGGAGTCAATTTCGAGCGATGGGAAGCCGCGGTAGGTGCTTTTTGCCCGTTACACACAAACCATTCTAACGAAAGAGAATTTTAGGACACACCAATGCAAGTCTTCATGCGCTATCACCGAGACGAAACACTGGATGAGATGCTGAGACTGGAGGGCCGCGGATCGCCTGAGGTCTACCGTGCGTGTGCGGAGTGCAAATGCGCTGATCCCTTGTATCGCTGCGCACGCCAGACGTGCATTGGCGCAGCGATGTATTGCGAGGCATGCATCGTCAACTTGCATCGTGCGTTGCCGACACATTCGGTCGAGGTGGGTCGCGGAGCTCGTTCTGGGATAGTTTAACGCGCTAACAAAACACACAGATGTGGTCGGGCGAGTTCTTCATACCTTTGTCGCTCAATGATCTGGGTTTGGACGCGCGGATTCAGCTTGGCCATCCACCTGGAACATTCTGCCCACGCTCGCGACCTGCCCACAAGGATTTCGTCATAATAGATGTCCTTGGGATCCGCGTGGTGAAGTTGAGCTTTTGCGGGTGCGATTCTAGAGTTGAGCATCGCCAGCAGCTAGAGCGCGCGTGTCTCTGGCCCGCGACCTCTGTGGACCCTCAGACTTGCGCCACCGTGAATGCGATCCGGCTGTTTGAGATGCAAAATTGCCTGGGGAAGATTTCGGCATATGATTTTGTCCGATGGGATGGAGACAGTGCGGAAGAGGGAGGTGTACGAGAACGGGACAGAGGAGAAGGCGCCCCCGGTACGTGATGAAACCGAGTTCGGAGTGTTGCGCAAGTTAATTGAGACCATAGGACCGTCGGCGGGCGTTCCGTGCAATCGTGCGACAGTACCGCATGATGGAGTTGCGCAAGAGAGCGGGTCGTGGGCACGAGAATTCGGGCATCAAAGGAACGTGCCAGGGGGAGCTTGCAGAACCGAAATGTCGGATGTGTCCAATCCCTGAAGTAAACTTACCTGCCGACTACGATAAGGTTAACTGGGACGAAGAGCCGGAGGATCAACGGTAAGTGCGGAACAAGGTAGAGGCAGACGCACCGCTGATGTATTTTCAGGTACAAATACTTCTTGTCGTTGGCGCAAGACGCTAATTTCAAGCTGATCAATCGAAATGTTTCCACAGAGGAAAAGGACCCCGTCGTCGATGATGGGACTGGATTCTTCTGTAACAGGAAAGAGTACTCAGAACACATTCGGAAGCACGTTGACGAGGAAGAAATTTCAAGCTGCTCCGGCTTCCAGGCCATGTTCCTCGCGAACGCCAAGCGCATCAAGGGGCTGCGGGTTACGGGAGTCGGTGGGGGGTAACGTGCGCTCGCCACAACATGTGGCGACTCCGAACGGCATTGGGGACCTGCAGATGGGTTGAACGGTACGTGCGCGGAATTAATAAATAAGTGGGGGCTGACACTTTACCTGTTAGTTACTGCAACATGGACTTTCTAT
Source organism: Mycena alexandri (assembly GCA_029233265.1). Taxonomy (NCBI): domain Eukaryota; kingdom Fungi; phylum Basidiomycota; class Agaricomycetes; order Agaricales; family Mycenaceae; genus Mycena; species Mycena alexandri. The sequence continues at coordinate 60,490 of JARJCM010000309.1, read as the reverse complement.
TCTTCTCGGCACTCCTGGGGTATATATGGATGTATATTGTGTTGTCCTATGACATCGCGTGTCAGTTTTCCAAAAATATTTGGACGCGGATGGGCAACTGCCCGAGAAGTACCATATCAAGATTGACATCAAGAATATCCGTTGGGCGGTCCCCAACTTCCACCTGCCGGCCCACAAGAAGGGCTGTCATGATCCCTTCTCGTTCCATTGGCTGTGGGGCGCGGGCCGGACGCACGGAGAGACGGTGGAACAGAATTGGGAATTCGTGAATGGGATAGCGGCGTCGACGAAGATGATGGGACTTGGCGCGCGACATACGGCATTGGAGGGCTTATTCAGTTTTCATAACTTCCGGCGATTGGTCGCGCATCGTAAGCGTTGTGTCCGGCGAAGCGAGGATTGATGCTGATTTTGTGTTTTGCGCAGGTCGTTTACTCTTGCAGCGGATGGCCGAAGGGATCAAGGAGGGGAGGGCACACAAGGAATCGTTCAAGCATTCAACGACGGAAGTGGTAAGGATGAACTGAGTTAGATGTCGAGGGCTGGAAAGCGTGGGTAGATAGATGGGAGAGAGAGCAACACGTCGAAGGAGCCAAGGATTCGCCATATGAATTGGAAGAGGACGGTGAGCTGCCTTTTGCGGAATTACCATTTTGGGCTCATTGTGGTGAAGGCATGACGCTGAAGGAGATTCGAATATTGTTGGCGGCAGAGGAGTACGCAAGGACGGGGGATGGGACGGAGGTGGAGCATGAAGACACTCCGAGCACATTCGTGACCATGGGGATGGAGATCGAGGAAACCCAGTACGTCGGATTTCTCTCGTCACTCAGGCAGAGGGGATTGATTGAGGGGGTTTACATAGACGACAGCTGGCGGTGGCGATCAAGGCCGCAGGCCCCAATCCTTCGCCTACTCAAGAGCTCGACTTCCTCAAGCGGCGGACGTCGCTACGCATGCGCCTGCAAGGGTTCCGCAAATTGCAGCTCACGTACATGCCGAAGCTTCGGCGGGTACCTGTCGCCGACTCAGCGGGCGGTTTACGACGCTGACGATCAACAGCCTGAGGCCACACGGCTGTTCATGCCCTCTGAGATCGGGACGGCAGCGTCGCGCGGGAAGGCGTGCGCCCCGGGATTGGATGGCGTGGAAGCCCGGCTGAGACAGGGAGAGGTGGGAGACGCCTTGTCCCAACTGCGCCAGGGCTTGCGGGTACGGACGATGACCAACCGCTTCAAGATTCGGAACTGGAGCGGACAGCGCGCATTGACGGCGGGGACAGGGTATATTGCGTCAGGTCAATATCAAAATACACGGGTCCAAACTACGATATCGATACGCACGTCAAGCCTTGCTCAAACTAAAGGGCCACGGGCAGTGGGAGGACCAGTTCCGCGTCTTGGAAGAGTCGGATGTGCGAGCGTTGAGTGATCGAGAGGTGCGCGATGAGGAGCAGGCGCACGACGCGCATTTGGGTGCTCTCGGGGTCGCAGAGGGTCTGGCGGCAACGGGGGCGGTGGCGGCGGGAGAGACACATCGGACGTTGTCTTGGATTTGGTACGCCGCGCCAACGAAACAGACCGGCGATAAAAAACTGCACGAAGGTACGTGAGTCAGACGGTCCAGCGCTGAGTATGGCATTGACGGCGATCAACAGCGATACGAGTGGAGTGGTGTAAGGCTTATTCGCGCTCAAATCGATGGCGTGAGGACCTCGTTCTAGTAGAAGAAGAAATGCGACGCACGCTGGAATATGGCCGCTATGCGGAGAGGCAGTGGAAGGCAAGGGCGGAGGCGAGGACGTTGATGCTTGGGAAGGGCGGTATAATAGAGCCAGAGGTAAAGGAGGGGGGTAAGGGCGTATGCGCTGGAGCAAGCCGATCGAGAACGCAGGATTTGCGCGAGGCTAGAGCGGGAATGGGGTCCGATGCGCGCGAAGGCGGCAGCGTATCTGAGGGGCGAGGACATGTCGGGTTTGCCGGATGTTGTGGTGGACGTCGACGAGGACCAACTGCGGTGGGCGGAGGCGCGCGTGTATACCGAAGAGGAAGTAGAAAATGACATGTATCAGTGACCGGCCCGGGCCTTGATGATCCCTGTTGGGCGTTCAGGAGACGCATGTATCTGTGCAACATTTGAGAGCCCCTTCCATAGGAGTACTGGTCTACCTGTAAGTGCGTTTAGGTATCCAAATTGTGCGGACCCCGGAGGTTGTGGATTCAAATCCTACAACGGCCTTTTTTTGAACATTACCATTACCCGCGCCGTTTCCTTGATCTTTTCCTTTTTCGCTTGCTTTCTTCACTCGTTTTACCCCTGTGTGCTTCTAAGCTTCACCAGTGTATCCTGCTGGGTTGGCCGTTCCATGGGGTAGGGCTGAATGAGCAACATTCAGCAACATGACAGGGGTGGGAAATATTGACGGCCGGAATGTTCCTAGCCTCGGCAGATAGGCGAGGGTGAGATACTGCACCATCGCTTCCGGCAGTGCTGCCGGAGGCGATTGAAAACGTTGCTGTGCTTGATGTGATGGGATATCACGGGGAAATGATGACATTTGGATTTTTCTGGTGATGGCCTGGGCTGGCCATCATTATATGGCTCCTTTAGGAAGGTCCGACGTGATCGGAGCAGGTTGTATAACATTTGTAGCTGGCAGGTAAAACTTCCCAGTGTATTGCATTACAGTGCCAGATCACTGGCTGTCTTGGTCCGGGAATAATGCAATGTGGTTTACGGTCGACACCGTAATATTGCATTATTGACACTTCCGTTAGTGATCTGTCGATCCGGAGCGGAGAGTAACGTTCGGATATGTCGCAAAGCAAGTCGATGTCAAGCGCGGATGTGTGTCGTGATGGATAGGAGAGTCCGGAGATAGAACTCGATCCTTGGAAGAGTCCGGTGATAGAACTCATTCCGTATACGACTGGACAGATGGGTAGTCGATTCCGATGTGATGGAGTGGACTAGTGGAATTTGTAGGGCTTTTCGGCGAGGGGTAATGCTGTTTGAGCAATTCCTGCTGGAGAAAATCGGAATTTTGATGGTTTTTGATGAATAGTCGTATGGCGTATCAAAGTTGAGTGGTTGGGTTATGAGAACACGGACGAGCAATATTCCTGGGTACGACCAAGCGATCTTAACGCAGCAGATCACATTGAAAACTTCCACCGTCGCTATCCGGACAAACCTGGGCCGGAAACTTAGACTCCGGTTCACTCCGGTGTGTTTTCCGGTGTATTCCGGTTCGCTCATCATCACTCCGGAATCTTTGTCGTCAAAACGGACTTATGCAATTTCGCAAAAAAATCAAGAAAAAATATACATCAAATCCAATTATCTCAATGCTCCATTTCTTTTCCATTTCCACCTTCCTCTTTATCCCCATCCTCCTTCTGCGTCAACTGCAGGACTTCGCTCCGAAGATCAGCCATCGAACGTTCCAACGCTTCAATACGAAGATCGGCATCATCAGCACGACGGTCAGCGTCCTCAGCACGTCGGACGGCCTCGCCCAAATCACTCCGGAGTTCCCTCAACTCGCTCTGCATTGACCGCCGTTCCAGCGACGGAGTCCGGAGCCGGAGTTGATGGCGAGACGGGCCCGGAATGCCTTCCAAGGGCAGCGATGGTGTCCCCTTCCTTTCCGGTCGCTGGCGAATTGGTTGGGATCGAGTCTTCTTCACTGCAGTCGACCTCCCCCGACTCCGGGAACGACCCTTGCGATCGGACGCGTCTTTCCGCACGCGTTTGGCCCGGGGAACGTCTGCGTTCAACGAGCAGGCAATGCGCCTTTCAGCACAGCGCCCACAAGTCGAAAATGGTCCCCCCCTCGCGCTGCGGGTAGCAGTGCTCGTCTCGCCGAGTGCACTCATCGCAAGCTGAAGGTTGTAACATCAACCGGAATACATTTTCCACCGGTTAGGATGTACTCACCTTCACCGATGGGTCTCCGGATGAGCGGGCGACTTCCCGTTGGCTCGGAAACCACCATAACGACGTCGGAGTCGCTCTCGACACGCTCCACGCGCTTGCGCTTCCTCTCGCTTCCCTCCGGACGCTTGGTTGCTTTTCCTTTTCTCTCCGCCCTATCCAGTGCCTTCTCCTTGGCCTTCAACTCCTTCGCCCACGCCCGCTGTTCAGCAATCGCTATGTCGGCGCTGTTCATGAGGTCCGCGAATTCCAGCGCGGCCGCCTCATCAGCACGCGCTGCTTCCGCAAGTAAGCGGCGGGTCTCCGTATCCTCACTTTGCTCCCTACGCGATCCCTCACGCTCCGGTGACCCTCCTCGTTCCTTCCCACTTCCTCCTTCACTTCCAGATGGGTTGTGGTGGGTAGAGGACATAGAGATGGTTGAAGGAGTTCGGTGGTGGTGGTGGTTCGGAGACAAGATTGGAATCAACAAACGGAACCGAACAGCACGTGATTAGTTGGCACGTGACCGATCACGGGTTTCGACGAAGATATTTCAACTAGGCAAAATCAAGGGCAAGAAAATCATGAAAAAATTCCTCATTCATGCAAATCACTTCCTTTTCCATTTATTCACCTCCAACGCAATGCACACCACAAATCAATGTCCCTCCGGTCCTTACTACGAAATGTTCGTCTAGGGATCCGAACCCAAGAGGGGGATACTATTATATCCGTGCAACTCACCATCGGGAAATCATTCCGGAACAGTCGCTAACCTCTCAGGCGATTCCGGGAGCTCCGGGTTTCCGGAGTCCCCGGAATCCCCGGAGACGCGTTATCAAGGCAATGCAGCTTATCTGAATGGTTCCTCGTATATCCTGTGCGTACCATATGGTCTCTACTTCCTTCCACATGCATTACATCTTCCATTCTCACACTTCCTTGTTCTTCAACAACATGAGGTGATCCCGTTAGGAATCTCCACATGGATTTCATATAACTCCTTATGTTCAGATTACAAGTACTGTACTATATAAACACCTAGACTACACTCCTGTTCTTCAGTTTAATAATTAAGTTGCTTCTGCGCTCTGTAGTTGCTTCTGGGTTTTACACTCCGGTCTCCCCGTAACCGGAATCCTCCCCTCACTCTCCTCCTCACTCCGGTGGCTTGGATAGTACACTCGCCCTATTGTCCTGTGGCGTTGTGTTACTCCGGTCGACCATCCTCCCCCTTCGGTGTCATCGTTGTGTCCGGTAGCCAACCGGAATACCTCGGTCGCCGTAATCCCTCGTTCACCATCGACCGGCCATATCCTTCCCTTCCCCGGACCCGGATATAACACTGTATGGCTGTGGGATCTTTGACCCACAATGCCATCCAGGTCCGACGGCAACGCGGGGTACATTTGGGACACCAATTTGATTTCAGTTTTTGAATTGATCTTGAAGGTCAGACTGAGTGCATGAAGGCCGTTGGATTCGGAATTCGAGGTCTTGAAGGTAATTTTAAGGCATGAAAGCCAGAGTAAGAGCAGATTCTTCAGCGAACTAAGTGCTGAACAGTCTTGAGACGAAAGTACTGCAGAGGAAGAAGAATTGAGAAAAGAGAGATTGATGGGCTGTCAGGGGACGAATGGATATGCCATGAGTCCTAGCCAGAAAAGACCGGCTGCCGTCATTATGTAAGGTAATGGCCGTGGGTTCGAATTTGCGCAACCACCGGAATTACAGGCCTGACTGGTGAAATCCCAGCAACCCGATGGCGGATCTTGAAATGCTTTGCAGACTGAAAACCCGTACCCCAAAATAAAAATAAAAAATAAAAAATAACGGGTCGTCAGTGATGGGTCGGATTTCGGCTTCCTGCTACAGCTGTGCCTGTCATGATCAAAGACGAGCTGAAGTACCTCCGGCTTCCGCCCACAATGGATGCCACTGCTGGTGCGTCGTCCTGAACCCTCACCCATTTTTCTTATTGATTCTGCACAGAGCTGCAAAAGGACTGTTCCAACCGAGTCTATACTAGTATTCAGGGCTACCATCAACTCGTGTACATCTGTCCTCCCTCACAAAAGAAATATATATATATTTTTTTATTTGGAATTTAGATTAGGGCTCAATCGATCCCATCATCTACATTCTACCGTCGTAACGCCCGACGACAACAACGAGAGTGAAGACGATGGGCCACCTGCCCTCGAACCATTCACAAAGACCTGCCCTCGAGCACTCCTTCACCTGTTCAAAGCAAAAATGTGATTCCAATACGTTGTTGGAGGATCTCAATACCGTATAACAGAGAGTAGATGAGAGAGTCATAAAGGAATTTTGCGTGATCTTGTCGTTCCCAACCATGGCATGGTTTCTTGATCTCCGTTCAGAGGCAGAGAGAAGTAACGGATATTTATGTTTTGTGCAATCCACTGCACACTCGTTCCTGTTCCTCTTAGATGGTACTACTGTTTGTGCAACTGGTCTCAAAATCGGGACGTAGGCCACTGTGAGCTTGAGCAGTGACTCGTCGTGCGCGAGGACGAGGACAGCGGGATCAGCGTCGAACGCGCCTACCCTGATAGAGGTGCGGGGCGATGGGGTTGTAGTTGATGGTGTTGGTGTTGGTGTCGGTTTCGGTGGGTGCTGATGCGGAGGGCGCGATGGCGGTGAGCACGACGGGCTGAGGAAGATGAAGCTTGTCAGTCCGACGCGCGTAAGGGCGCATGGCCGGAGAAGTGTTACTAAGCAGCAGCGCCACACCAAAGCTTCAATTTGTAACAAGGACAAAGGAAACTCGCGGAGAGGATGGGCAGTAATTGCAGGACGGTGGTGGAAGAAGGGCTAACGCGCAGCTGTCTTTGACGTCAAGAACATAATCCCGACCGCTGACCACTCAAGAACCCAACACCCAGAACTTGTGTCAATCCATGTCGCGGACGGTGTCCCACATACGGCCTAAGCCCCACGGGCAACAGTGAGAATCACCAAGGTCAAAGTCCCCCTGCCCTTGCCCCGCCCTGACGCTCAGCGTCACGCCAAAGTTCCAGGTTGCGACGAGAGAGGCAGCACTGAGGGAGCCCATGCCCGAGTATCCCATCTCTGTGGTAGTAAAGCGAAGACGCAGCTGCCTTCGGTCAAGGACAAAATCGTCTCCCCGGCCGCCTCTGCCGCCCACCAAAAAAGGGTGTTGTAAAGTCGCACTAAGGCATGAGCGCACGTCGCGGACGGCGCCACGGGTACGCACGAATGATGTGGTAGAGGGGCTGAGAGCCCGGGGTAGAAGGTGGTTGAGTATGATTGTGGTCAGGTTTTGCGCATGCGTGACGCCCTGAGACCAGGTGCCATCCAAGCGGCGGGAAATGCGGGATGGAGATGTGGAGGAAGCTGGGGGAGGTAGTGATAAGAGTGCTGACCCGGACAAGAGACACAAGTGGAGAATGACATCCCCCGATTCTGCCTCCCCAACTCGGCGATCCGATAAAAAAAAGAAACATGAACGCAGTGCCGACGTGCGATGCACACAAACATCGTCATCCACCGCACTCCCCGCGCACCGAGCGCCAATCCAGCGGCAGGCCCACCAGATGGACAAATCGATTCGGCAGTACCTGTGTGCACCTCGCCGTTCGTCGGTGCGACGAGTGTCATGATTTCCACTTTTTCCCTATCCCCATCCTAAACTCCCCGGGTTATTCGCCTAACACCCGCCCCGGATTATTCAACTTCACACCGGGTTATTCAACTACGATCGGAATAACCCAAATGCCGAGATCAATGCCGACCCCGGATCAGGAATCCCATCAGGTGCCGCATTGATCCTTTTATTTCAACTTCCCTCTGATTGCTTTCTCAACGATCACCCCTTTCTGCCTGGTGCACGCTGCAATGTCGACCGTTGTTATATCCATGCACCACGACCTCCGACAAACTACTCCGATCGGTCCCTCCGGCTCCGATTGCGCTCCGTCTCCTCGGAGCGCATCGGACCGCCGGAGTAACGGAACGATCGGAGCTCCGACAAAACATCGGAACGATCTCCCCCATCTGACACCTTGGCAAGACGCCATCCCACACATTCCTTATTATCCTAAGTCCTCCGACTTCTTACTTATTGTTTCAACATCGTTCCTTTTGTCACCTGACTTCTTTCTCCCCTTTTGGACTTACCTTTATTGTTATGTCCGCATGGTTTCTAACATATCTCCTTTACCTATTACAATAAGGAGCTCTAGTATTTAATCTTGTCCTACATCCTCCTGTACTTCAGTTTTATGATAAACGTTGCTTCACCCTGTTCCTCGTGAAGTAGTCTGGTCGTTCCGCTCCGACACTCCGCCGGAGCTCCGCTTCTGTCATCTCCCTCCCTCCGACGATATCCTGCAGTAACGCTCGTCCAATTATCCCCTCTGTGGCGTAGCGTCATCCAGTCCGCCTTTCACCAGCTCCGACTCCGGACTCCGGTTCCGTTCTGCCCGGCCCGCCGCTCCGCTTCGTATCTGTTGTTAGTTCGACTGGCCCTATATCCCTCCGTACCATCCTCTGGACGACTCGGATATAACAGTATCATAAAACTCACCTGCTCGGTATCGTTTGCTATGTCGTCATCATCGCTCCGTACTACACCTTGGTTCCTCCTGTCGCCGACATCCATGCGGCGCAGGGCCGAGTTGTATTCCTCCGCACAAATCAACTCTGAGCCTACCGACGATAAGTGCTCATCTGATCTCGTCGCTACGGATGCTAGTCACTACCCCATCTCGGTGATTACCACTCCGTTCGGTCCTCCGGAAACTGGGTCTGTCCGCACCAGCTTCACCACTTATACTTCTCCGGCACCGCCCTCTCCGTCGAGATCCGACTCCGAGTCAATCTTCGGGGACCGGCAGGCTGCTCGGGAAGAGCTGGCGTCTTCGGGCACCTGGATCCCGACATTCAGCGATCCATCCACCCTTCCGGAATCCACCACACTCACTCCGTCGGAGCCCGCGCCTTCTCCGAGTCCTTCGGACCGCGGCCTTGACGGTGAATACCAGCACATCGATCAGTATTGCTCTCCCATCCATTCTCCTCCTCATCCACCAGTCCCTGGTTCCCAGGCCTCGTACCATGACCTCGGACCACTCCACATCCCGTACCCGGAATTTTTTGACGGCACCAATCCGTTGAAAATCGATTCGTTCATCACCCAGTGCTTCGCGCACTTCTCCGGGCGTCCTCGGACCTACGCCTCGGACGATGATAAGATCGCCTTCATGCTCCACTTCCTAAAGGGGCAGGCGGCTGAGCTTTTCAACGAATCGGGCCGTGTCGAAGAGTTTTCCTGGCATGGAAACTTTTCCACGTTCATCGGGGAATTCCTGGATGTGTTCGGACGTCGGAGTCGTCACGCCGACGCGGACTACGAACTCCGACGCCTTCGGATGAAACACGGAGATCGAATTGGGCCATTCCTCGAGGAGTTTGAGGCTCTCACTCCGTTCATGGCCTGGAATGACTCCGCAGTCTCCCACGCTCTCTACTCCGCTCTTCCACTCCGTATCACCATACAGCTCGACGATCTCATTACGTATCCGTCCAGCTACGCCGGACTCCGCTCACTAGTGATTCGGCTCGATGCCAAACACTGGCAGGAAGCGCGACTCCGGAGCTGCTTCTCGGCACTCCGGAGCAAGGGAATTGGGCCGACTGTGCTCGCGGGTTCTTCGGAACGCCTCTCAGTGCTCCTGCAGGCTCCGAAACCCCCGCTGCCAACGATCTGCTGTTCTCCGTCACCCCGGAGTCACCAATCGTTGCCAAACCTAACCCTACTCACTCTGACACTTCCTCCGACATGCCGTCTCTCGTGTCGCTACCGATCCACCACGACACGCCCACTCCGCTCTCTCCGATCTCCTCCGGACCCCCGTGCGTATACCAAGTCGCGGTTTCCGATGGAGATTCGTCGAGAACGCAAGCGCTCCGCATCAGTTGCGGGCCTCCTTGTGCAGGAAGGCGGTCGTGCGGGACGTCTCCGCAAGAGCGAAGCTCTGAGACGTCGGGAGTTGGACCTCTGTCGGTATTGCGGTTCTCCGCTTCACCACATCGGCGGTTGTCCTCGTCTAGTGCGTACCGTTGCTGATCACCGCGGATCCTCGTCGGCTCCGCTGTACAAGGTCATCAGCAGCAGCGGAAATTCCTCCGGTCAGGTCTCCGGACCTTCGGACCTTTGATTTAACGACAAATAGCACTCCGCAACTCCGTCCGCGACTCCGTGTTGCTCCGGAGTTCATCTTGGGATCCCTCGCCTCACCTCACACGTCGCACACGCATCACGATATATACCAACATCGCCTCCATTCGCTCCGTTAACGACTACCCGCTCTTCGGAGCCGGGCTTCATGATTTCCAACAAATCTACATCAATCCTAGAGATTGCCTCGGGATTCAACTCCCGCTACGTATCGGATCTTTTTCTCCTTGTCTCGGAATAAATGTACTTGTACTTATTTGCGAATCTAAGGTTTGAAACCTCCGTTGCGGGAACTCCGGCTGAGCTTCAGTTCACTCCGGTACCCTCGGCAACTCTCGACTTCATTAATCGACAGTCCATCTGTCTCCATCCAACTTGGTGTTGTCATTCCGATATGGCTATCTGCCATGGAAACTGTGTCAACGTCTTCTCGACTCTTCTTTGATCTGGATCCTGGAACCTTGGCGGCACTCCACTTCGCTCCGTTGAGGCGACCGAAGTAGCACCAAAACTAATCCGACCAGTATTCTCTGGGTTTCAAGTGCGCGCACGACCGGCAACTAAGCCGGATATTGCTGTGGTTGTTCCAACTATGGACGGACGTCTACGTCTACACCACCCAATTCTGACACCTTCACCAAATAACGCTCCGGTTCACTCCGCTTGCGTTTCTCGGGCCTTGCGCCAACGTTCGTTCTTCGGAACGTTCCTCCAAGGCTTTAGGTCTCAATCGCTCGCACTCCGGCATCGCTCCGGACCTGCCAGCAGTTCTTCGGAACATTCCCCGTCCTTCGGGACATTCCTAGACTCGTTCAGGGACCTTGGCTTACGCCCCGTCCTTCGAGTAAACACCACTCCGGATCGTCGTTACGAAGACTGGCCCCTTCCCTCGACCTCCGGCAGTACCCCGAAGCACTCCGCTTCACTCCCAATGGCGCTGGACCATGTCCGGTTGTCATGCCTCCCTATCCCCAGTTCATCCTATACCACGTTGATTGTTCTACAACTCGTGGAGTTTTCGACCCTCGACTGGCGTGTAAGAGCTTATAGGGAAATGTCTAACCCACATCATTCCCGCCAAGCCCTCGTCCCGAGTAATTCATAATCTCCGCGTTCACTCCGTCCTTTTCCGCCACGGTCGGGCGCTGTTCTCCGGACCTGCGTTCTTCGACAAGCGGGTAAGAGCTCAACGGAAAACGTCTAACCCACATCACTTCCACCGAGCCTCCGTTTCGACTTCGCTTCTCCGCTGGATCGCTCCGGTCGTACCGGATCTCGACAGTTGGTCTTGGAACCCCTGGCGGGTTCTCCAGGCTGTGTTCTTTCGACCTTCGGAATCAACAAAACGACTCTTCGACCTGGTATCCCCGGAGCTGAGAGACGTTGTTTACGACACCGTGTTCTCCGCTCCTACCCTTTTTTCCGCCTTCGGACTCCTTCGTTGACGGATACGCTGGGTCGTGTTCCGTCGGAACGCCACCCTCTTCGGACTTCGTCACAAAACAACCCTATGTCTCGGAACGTGAACCGGAGCTCGGGTGCCTCACTCCGACCGTTCCGGACCACGACGGGAGATCGATGCCTCTTGGTGTCCGCTCTCTGAGGGCTCTCCGAGGTCCGCACGGGCTTCTTCCGTCGCCCAGTGGCGAAATCTGTTCCCACAATCGAGTTGTTAGGGAAATCGGAGTTATGTGTAGTCTGTGGGCAAACTACCCAAGAGGGGGATACGCCGTGTAATAGACGTACCAATATTGCAATACACACAGCCCTGACTGGAATGCATAATGCAATATGTGCAGTCAGAGACAGCCAGTCATAGTGTCAATAATGCAATCGTCCAGGGTTTCCCACAGTGTTTTTAATACTTCAATATATTCTTTTAATCCTGTTCCATAGGGGGAAATCACCTCAGAAACAGTGATGGGGCCGCCGGCTTTGATCAGCCTTGATCCCGCTTAGCCTGCCCACATCCCATCACATCAGATCATCAAATCACTGTCCCTTAGCACTCCCGCTTACCTCCGATGGCTTCCCGTGATACCCCGAATCATTATTATTATTATTTGGATGTATTTGCCTTAGGCCTTGTGTCCGATCGATTCCGATCGTTTCCGCGATTACCCGCCTCAAACACTTTCATCTATTTACATGTGTTTGATCTGGTGGCCTCCGCACCTTTGTTCCTCATGTTTCCGATATTCCCGGCATCACCCTCCGTTCCTTTGGCTCTGTTACCCTCGGGGGCCTTACCCACCGACTATTCCCCACGCTTGGGTTCCTGTTCTCTCCCGCCTGGATCCATATCCAGCCGCCACCTTATCCCAGCTTTGTTCTTGTTTCTTTCACAGCCTCTTGCTTCTACACCCCGCGCTTTGGATTTTCAGGTCGGGACTGCCTTGGACAACCACCGGCCCTAGGCGCTGAGCAGCCGTCGATCAGCCAGCTTTAACCCCTGAATCACCTCGTGGCGCCTGCCACGAGTGGCTGTCTGTGTTCGGCATTGGGTGCCGTGTTTGCACGAGTGGCTGTGTTCGGCATTGGGTGCCGTCTTTGCACGAGTGGCTGTGTTCGGCATTGGGTGCCGTCTTTGGGCCATATATTACGTTCCGTTTGTTGTAGTTTGTAGGTCCAAGCCGTTTGTTCCTCCCCACCACGTCCACTTTAACAAGTTTCAATGTACCATTCATTACGCGTAGTTGTAGACCTCCCCTAAAACAAATCATTGTCGTTGCACCTTGTGCTTTGAGATTCAGCGTCGAAACAGCCACGTGTGCAGGTTTCGCTACAATTTGCCCAAGTCCGCTTCGCTTAATCCATGGTCATGAATATCTACTGCAATAACTACTTCGCCTTCCTCACCGGCCGTGGCTTGGGCCTGACGGCTCTGCAGCAGACTCGTCAGAACAACCCGATTTAAAGATACGCCGCCACTTACGTCTTCCCGGCCGCGCCTCGCGTTTCTCTCCCACTCGTCTCTCCTGATTTCTCCCCTGCGATCCTCTTCGAGTGCCGTCCGCCCTCCTCTACCTCCATGTCCGTCGCCTTGCGCTTCTTCCCCGCGGCGCCTTTCTTCCATGTCGACGCCCTGACAAGGTAATAATCAGCGTGTGTACACATCTTCTGACCGGACGGCGAAGACTTACTGCACCTCCCCCGACCTCAGGACCCCGTACAAGATACCCTCCACATCCCCCACCGCGGCCGCCCACCCTGATTTGTCCTCGCGTCCGTCTCGAAACTCCTCTAGGCCCCACCAAAACAAACTCGCCATAACCTGCAAGAAACCGTTTCGCCCGGACATCTTTGTCAGTTTTCCCCACTCCATCTCCATCGGCATCGTCATCATCCCCGTCTCCTCGACTACCTCCCTCCCCGACGGCTGTAACGATCTCCACCACATCCACCAATTGTCGGCATACGACCTCTTCTCCCCCAGCTTCCCCAAGTTCCTGATCTTTGGCGGCGAATGCCACTTTCGACCGCCGGTCAGAAACTCCCCGACCTCCGCAGGTCTACTGTCTCCACCTATGCGAGGCCCTTCGTCTGGGTAGCCTGCCGCGGCCTCGAAGTCCAGGTACTCGTTCACCAACCTCGCCCAATCCTCGGGCCACTTCTCCCCCATCGCAAACGCGCTGTGTGCTCGGTGAAGCTCTTCCGACCACTCCACCATGTCTTTTCGTCGCCATGCCTCATGCACCGGCGTGGGTGTTCCCTCTGGCTCAGGCGTTTCGCGCGGTGGCGCAAGCGTTTCCCGTGGGGGCGGCGGCGGTGCTGCTTCATCGCGCGGGGGTGGCAGCGGTGTTCCATCTGGCGTGAGTGCGCGCGGCGTCGGCGCAGGAGACTGGCGTGACCCAAACGCCCCGCCCCGCTCAACAATATCCCCCGCGCCACCTGACGGTCCAGTAGCACGCGCCCCCGATGGTCCCGCATGCGTCCCCGTGGCTGCGCCCCCACTCGACGTGCTGCCCGCTGGCATGTCCTCGTTGCTCGCTGAGGATGCGGACGCCACACGCCGTCTCTCTCTCTCGGCCTCGCCTGGATCATCATTCGTCAGTGGTTTCCCTTAGTTCTCTGGCAGCAAGGCTTACTGAATGTTTTCTCCGAAAAGCGCACCATCGACGCTTCCGCATTTTGGTATCCGACTGGATCGAAGTTATACCATTTTTTGGGATTCAGTCCCACCGTCGTTCCGGAGTGAATACTACACAAGCAAAGGTTAGTTTCCTCGCGCTCCCAACTCGACATTCTGCTTACCTTCGAACTTCGATAGCGCCCCCATGCTCTCCGATGGGCCCACACAGCATTATCGCGACATTCATGGAGAACCGCTCTTGGATGGTATCCGCAAGAGGTTGCAGATATAGCGCCGCATTCTTGAGCGTACTGGATTATTGGGTAAGTGACGCTGCAACTGATGCATATTCAGGAGTGTTGCTCACGCATGCAGCTCTTCGGCAGTGTGCGAACTCTCCTCCGCGCGGCCCAGCTCCCATGCACGAAGGATCTGCGCATACTCCTTGTTCTGCGCCGCCGCCACCAATGCCTTGAAGTCGTCGGACTCCTCTTGCCACGCCTGCCGCGTCACCTCCCCGCGCACCTTGACCACATGGGGCTCTGGCAGGTCCAGGTCCTTTGCCCGCTGCTGCTCTGCCTTCCACGCGACCTCGAAGCGCGGCTTGACGCGTTCTTCATAGTGCAGCTTGGAGTAATATTGCCAGGTCTGCATCTTCATCGGGTGCGTGGCGCCGATGTTGGCCCCCACCGACAGGAGATCCTTGAACAGGTTTTTTTTGCCCTGCTCCACCCCACTGCCATAGTGCGCGCGGTACCATTGGCCAATCCGCTATGATATTTTTTTTGTAAGTCCCCGTCCATTTCCGTCCAATCTTTCGACTTACTCCGCGTACAGTGGAGCTAATTTTGCTCCGCCGGTCAGCCTCTTCCTTGGTGAGCGTGCCCATGTCGGGGTCGCGCGCGTTCGGGTCGGTGGGATCGGCCACATCTTCCTCCAAATCATCTTCGTCCTTCAAGTCGTACCCATACTTCTGGATGTACAGGTTTGTGATGTCGTCGTAGAATTTTCCCAGTTTTGCCGTGCCCATTCGCTGCGCAGACAACCACTCATCCGAACGTGACACGAAGAACTTCTCTTTCGTCCCGTGGACCCACGAGACTTTGCCTGGTTTTTTGCCTGTCGCGCGTGTGCGCGGTTTCGTCGGTTTTGTGGATGTCGAAGGGATCGCGTTGTTGCCGGCCATTGGTCGTGCGTGTACTGAAGTGCGCGTGAAGGTAACAAATCTGCTGCAAGTCTGCGCATCAACCGTCAAACAAACAAATCACTCCTACGCACGTGGAATTAGGGGCTAATTGCAGTCTCTCCCTATAAATTGTACGTGTCTCCATGCTTCCAGTCTACGTCCCTGACCCCGTCCATAGATATTATCCATAGAACCCCCCCTCCCACACCCTTCAACGTACACTACCCACCCTGTAACAATCTTTGTGCGCGAAACCTATACCAATTCATTTCATTATTTTCTGCCCCATTTCCCCGTTAAATTGCAGTCCCAATCACACAAGAATGCAAGAGACTCACCTGGCGTAATTCCGTCGAAAATCTTCATCCAGATCATTCCACCGCGCCATCCAGTCAAATTGGCGGCATGCTGCTTGGATGAGTGTTACTTGTGTTATTCCTCCTTGAAAGTGACACCATTTACCACAGACTTTCCCCCGACCGCGCTGTCGTATGCCAATGCAAGTCGTTTGTTTATCAAGAGGGTCTGGGCCAAGGCCGTTGCCAAACAAGGAATTATTGTGCAAAGTACAAAGGACAAAGGGTATCGACAACATGAAATAGTACGACGGCGGCCAAGCGACAAGAACACCCCCTAAGAGGTTCGAACTAATCCCCCAACTCCTCACGCGCGTCCAAATCCATTCGTTCTTCACTCGTCGCGCCATCTTGCGCGAGGATTAAACTGTCTGCGTAGGTAATTGCTGCATCGTATCCCACCACGGGCTGGATGGGCCCTACAGAGATGTCCGAGAACGCCTGTTCCCTTGAGTGGTGCACGGCGCCGCGCGCACTGACATAGAATATGTCGGCACGTGAAGGACCGCGCGCACGGGACGGACCACCGTCGCGGCCGACACGGGAGATGCTTGACGCCGCGGTAGATGGACCAACCATGGTGGCGGACGGGCCAGCGCGCAAGACGCTGGATGCAGAGGCCTCGTTCGTCCTGACGCCGCCGCCCAAAGTTGTGCTTGCCACGCCCCCCCACAACGTTAGCCAACGGCTGATTGCGTGAGGATGAAGCCACAGCAGGGGCGCGCGACACTGCGCGTCCCTTGCCTTTGGCGTCCAGTTTAGAGGCGGCCAAACTCGACGCTGAAAGGGAAGAGACAGTCGAAATTGTTGGCGACGTCGCTCGACTGGTGGGTGTGTTCGCCTCTGCAGTCGCCCTCACCTCCGTTCTCTCGGGCGTAGGGCCTCTGGTCGCCTCGGTTGCCTTGCCTTGCCCAGCCGATGGAGATGGTGAGTCTGGGAGAAAGAAGAAGTCAGAGTCGACAGAGCCAGCGTCATCGTCGCTGGGCTCTGCGTAGGACAGCGTGGGCGCCTTTCGCGCATGAGGAGCGCGCCGCGTGCCGCCTTTCACCGGTGTATTCCCCGGGGACTGCGGCTCCGCCTTTCGCTTGGTCGCGGTACCGGCGGGCTCTTGCTTGACAGCCGGGGTCAACGCCTGCTGCTTCACCGCGCCAGCAGACACACTGCCCTCCTCTTCCACTGTCGGTTCCCTCTTGACAGTCGGTTCCTTCTTGACAGTCGGCTCGTTCTTGACGACGACAATCTTTTTCTTGATTTTGGGGTCGGGCCGAGTGTCCTCCACTACCTGCCGCTCATGTGTTGGGCAGCCGCGGACACAGGCCATCGGATGGCTGCGGCACTTCCTGTGCCGATGGAAGCAGAATTTTTGCCAGAACGCGACGACATCCTTCCATTCGGCAAAAGTTGCGACAAAAAACCGCCGACGGTGCCGCCAGCCCCACTCGCCCTTGCGCGCGCAAGCAATCTGCTCTATATGCTGGTCAGTTCTTCTACCTTCTCCAAACGGCGCAGAGACTGACTTCAAGGTGTAGACCCCTTCATTGAGCGGGCCCAAAAGTAGCCAGTAGGTCTTGTTTTGCTTGCTCGAGAAGTGGGGGTGGCTGAGAAAGTTGTGTCCCGTGTGCTCGGGGACCGCGCAAGCCACAAATTCGGATGGCGGCTCAGGGAGAGCACGCAACTCGGGCGGAATCATGGTGGATCCGTCGAATCGTTGATTTGAGGTGCAGTGTCACGCATAGTCACGCGTTCGGGTGGACCTCCGAAATCACCAACTCAAGGAAAGGAAATTATCGTCTGGAGCCCCGCTGGTCTGAATAAATCCAGTAAATTTTACAGCGCTGCTTTCAAGGCGCTCCGTTGGGACAGCAAAAAGATTTACGTCAAATGGGATGGAGGTTAGCGGGAAATAAATTAACAACCGGCCGAAATCAGCAACATATTGGATTTGCCTGCCCGATGGGGCCGAAATTCAGTTTGAAAAAATTCCTGTGAGATCCAGGTGGCACGTTGCAGGTTTGCGATTTTTTTCAGCCTTCGCGGCAGTGATCTTCGCCCGACTGAAAAAAAACTTCACACAGAACTTGATCACACGGGGCCCAAAAAAAAGGAAGTCACCGCGGCATCACTAACACGTCAAGTCCAAATGAGAGTTTCCAAATATGTATAGGGAAACCTGCCTACCTTCCGCCTCATAACCTGGCCTCCCCCTTCAACATCACGGATGACCGGCACCACTGGCAACGCTTCGACTGAAGTGCGCTCGCTCAGTCGGGCTCAACGCAGGTTAAAGCGCCATCAGCACAAGCTGGCGCAGCGCCGCTACCGAGAAAAGTAGGTCGACACCTTCATAGACCGGATGGTGACTGAATACATCTTGTCCTTCAGAAATAAAGAGGCTCTCCGAGTGCGTGCTAGGACTCAGATGCAGGCGTACGATTACTACGCCTACCACATACACAAAACCTAATATCCAAATAGCTACCGTGCGCGAATTCAGAAGTCGCAAGACCTCAAAGCCTTGGCAAGGGAGTCGCGACGTGAGGCGGACGCCAGCTACCGAGAGCGGTATGTAAATTATAACTGTCTACATCTCCGAAGCTCACTCGCGAGGATCTCCAGGTGCGGTCAAAAGAAATGGATCGCGAGGTTCGGCGAAGGACCATTTGACGACATCTATCTACCTCAATTTGCGATCCACGGTAATAACACACACAAGCTGCAATTCGTTCGGGAGACGGAGAAGCTCGCTGAGGAGCGATTGGCAAAGGAAGCCAAGGAGGCGCGACGGGCGAAGGATCACAAGCATCGTGAGAGCTAGGCGGGTTACTTTTCTATGTAAGACATCCATCAGAATGCACTGAGGTTATTTGCAGCGATGGAAAGGACGGTGTATTCAATGTAGCAAAATGAGGGCAACAACCGACTACAGCCCCCAGCCACCGGAATCCTCCCAACGGGGCCAACCGCCAGATGCGCGGACAGCGGTGACCTCGGCCTCCCAGTGGTCCCAGGTAAAGTCGGAGGCGGGGATCGTGCCATCGCCCCAGGTTCCAAACACCTGGGACTCCATGGTGGTCGACGAGCCAGCATCGTCAAAGACTTTTGAGACATTCAGCCAGGGCTACGCAGGGAAAAATAGGAGCGCCACACACCTGGAGGAGGAGCCATGTTTGCGTTCGCCAACCAACGCGCCCAAAAATTGGCAATGTAGCGCTGCTTGAGGTACCGCCGGAATCTCCCTTGAAAGAACGACATGAGAAATATTCGAGGGGTGCAAATAGAGACCAACTGCTGGGTCGCGGCACGCCGATGCGCTTCCTGGGCCTGCGAGCACGATGCAGGTTCCAGGAGCGCGCAGAAAAGTTGGGGTCGCCACAAGGTCTGCGGGCCATGGTGGGTGGCGAAGTTAAGGCGAATGGTTTAGCGAGGGCGGGTTAGCGATATCATTGATGGTCGACTTGAGCGCAGGTCAGCAGATTAGCCGCGGTCAAGGATCCTCGCATCGATTGCTTGCGGTCAAAGGATGCCCGCTTCGAGGAAAACACCGCTTTCGTTTTTTGTGCAGGCGCTTCTTTTATCTTGAGTGTACGGGACTCGTCAAGCAGAAAGAAAGCAAGGGCATCAATGGTCAGACACACGTGACGGTACGTCGTACCGTTTCGACCTTCGCTTCCAAGTTGCCTCACTGTGATAATTCATGCGCTGATGGTAGTTGACCTGGTGACTGATATCGGAGGCAAGACCATCACGAAAGGCGGATAATTGGGAAAGTAGGATAGTCGGGAAAGTCGGCGCATAAACTTCCGACACAAAAAAAAATATTCGACAGGTGAAAGAACACATTATTCAGGCGCTCTCGTCGTCGCTACTCTCGAGGACATTGGCCGGCACCTTGGGAAAAGTGAGACCGTCCCAAGTGTAAGGCACAGCGGTGGCGTTGACCCAATTGGGAAAGACCTCCGCCAGCGCCTGCTCCTCCGCGAAGTGACGGTAAGGCTCACTGCTGATCATCGTACGGCAGGCCGACACCGGGCACCTCCAGTCCTGTTCAAGCCAGAGGCGGATACACGCATAACAATGGCTGTGGCCACAGGGATATCTGAATATATTGTGAGATGGTGCGAGAGATCGTGTGGAGCAAAAAGACTGACGAGACGGGATGGGATTTGACTGCTAAACAAAGTGAACAGCGCTGGGAAGCGCGGGTGGGCTCGAGGGGACCAGGCAAGCGTCCCTCCTCGTAGAGGTCTGCGCGGCTGAGAGCGGTGGTGCGAGGCTCACGATAGCCGGTGTGGTCTTGCGTGTGTTTGCTCTGCCGGCTGTTGCGCAGGCGAACACGAGTAACATTCTTGGGTTTAGGAGCTGGAGGTCCGCGACCACTGATCCCAAGAAGGTGACGGGTCAGTTCGCGCTCCTCGGGAGTCTGGTCGGCAAAGACTTTGCGTTTTTTGGCAGGCCCTGAAAAAGTAAAATTGAAGAGGCGTGAGGACAATCCGGTCAAGAAAGAGAAGGAACGACCAACCGGCGCAATGTTGGGAGTCCGCCGCAAGCGACATCAGTGCGAAGCGAAAGAGCAGAGCAACCTGTCGCGTAAATTTATAGGCATTAGTTGTTTATCGGCCAAGGCTAATGAAAACAAACCAAGCCCGAGCTTGTGAGCATCGTATCAATTCCAAGTCGACCACTCACATTTGAAGAATGGGCGCGCGCGGACGGCGCAAAAGGCCTGCGGAAGATGCGGGGATGTACGTCCACCAGCCCAACGTTGCAACGACATACGAGCAGTCGGCTGATGGCCGACGTGTACTTGCCCGCTCGAGTGCCGTCGATACATCGGCCGCCGCGGTGCCTAGCTACCACGCGGTGGACAAGGAAATGGAGCAGGCGATGGAGAGGCCGGACTTTTCATATTTGTGCGGGGCGATAGAGAGCTGGGACGACAATGGATGGCAGGGGGAAGTACCGGCAGAGGAAGAAGAGGGGGATGCCGACGGAATTACGCTGCGGTTAGGGGGACAAGGCGTGCTGGACGGAGTCAATTTCGAGCGATGGGAAGCCGCGGTAGGTGCTTTTTGCCCGTTACACACAAACCATTCTAACGAAAGAGAATTTTAGGACACACCAATGCAAGTCTTCATGCGCTATCACCGAGACGAAACACTGGATGAGATGCTGAGACTGGAGGGCCGCGGATCGCCTGAGGTCTACCGTGCGTGTGCGGAGTGCAAATGCGCTGATCCCTTGTATCGCTGCGCACGCCAGACGTGCATTGGCGCAGCGATGTATTGCGAGGCATGCATCGTCAACTTGCATCGTGCGTTGCCGACACATTCGGTCGAGGTGGGTCGCGGAGCTCGTTCTGGGATAGTTTAACGCGCTAACAAAACACACAGATGTGGTCGGGCGAGTTCTTCATACCTTTGTCGCTCAATGATCTGGGTTTGGACGCGCGGATTCAGCTTGGCCATCCACCTGGAACATTCTGCCCACGCTCGCGACCTGCCCACAAGGATTTCGTCATAATAGATGTCCTTGGGATCCGCGTGGTGAAGTTGAGCTTTTGCGGGTGCGATTCTAGAGTTGAGCATCGCCAGCAGCTAGAGCGCGCGTGTCTCTGGCCCGCGACCTCTGTGGACCCTCAGACTTGCGCCACCGTGAATGCGATCCGGCTGTTTGAGATGCAAAATTGCCTGGGGAAGATTTCGGCATATGATTTTGTCCGATGGGATGGAGACAGTGCGGAAGAGGGAGGTGTACGAGAACGGGACAGAGGAGAAGGCGCCCCCGGTACGTGATGAAACCGAGTTCGGAGTGTTGCGCAAGTTAATTGAGACCATAGGACCGTCGGCGGGCGTTCCGTGCAATCGTGCGACAGTACCGCATGATGGAGTTGCGCAAGAGAGCGGGTCGTGGGCACGAGAATTCGGGCATCAAAGGAACGTGCCAGGGGGAGCTTGCAGAACCGAAATGTCGGATGTGTCCAATCCCTGAAGTAAACTTACCTGCCGACTACGATAAGGTTAACTGGGACGAAGAGCCGGAGGATCAACGGTAAGTGCGGAACAAGGTAGAGGCAGACGCACCGCTGATGTATTTTCAGGTACAAATACTTCTTGTCGTTGGCGCAAGACGCTAATTTCAAGCTGATCAATCGAAATGTTTCCACAGAGGAAAAGGACCCCGTCGTCGATGATGGGACTGGATTCTTCTGTAACAGGAAAGAGTACTCAGAAACACATTCGGAAGCACGTTGACGAGGAAGAAATTTCAAGCTGCTCCGGCTTCCAGGCCATGTTCCTCGCGAACGCCAAGCGCATCAAGGGGCTGCGGGTTACGGGAGTCGGTGGGGTAACGTGCGCTCGCCACAACATGTGGCGACCGAACGGCATTGGGGACCTGCAGATGGGTGAACGGTACGTGCGCGGAATTAATAAATAAGTGGGGGCTGACACTTTACCTGTTAGTTACTGCAACATGGACTTTCTATTCTTCTCGGCACTCCTGGGGTATATATGGATGTATATTGTGTTGTCCTATGACATCGCGTGTCAGTTTTCCAAAAATATTTGGACGCGGATGGGCAAACTGCCCGAGAAGTACCATATCAAGATTGACATCAAGAATATCCGTTGGGCGGTCCCCAACTTCCACCTGCCGGCCCACAAGAAGGGCTGTCATGATCCCTTCTCGTTCCATTGGCTGTGGGGCGCGGGCCGGACGCACGGAGAGACGGTGGAACAGAATTGGGAATTCGTGAATGGGATAGCGGCGTCGACGAAGATGATGGGACTTGGCGCGCGACATACGGCATTGGAGGGCTTATTCAGTTTTCATAACTTCCGGCGATTGGTCGCGCATCGTAAGCGTTGTGTCCGGCGAAGCGAGGATTGATGCTGATTTTGTGTTTTGCGCAGGTCGTTTACTCTTGCAGCGGATGGCCGAAGGGATCAAGGAGGGGAGGGCACACAAGGAATCGTTTCAAGCATTCAACGACGGAGTGGTAAGGATGAACGAGTTAGATGTCGAGGGCTGGAAAGCGTGGGTAGATAGATGGGAGAGAGAGCAACACGTCGAAGGAGCCAAGGATTCGCCATATGAATTGGAAGAGGACGGTGAGCTGCCTTTTGCGGAATTACCATTTTGGGCTCATTGTGGTGAAGGCATGACGCTGAAGGAGATTCGAATATTGTTGGCGGCAGAGGAGTACGCAAGGACGGGGGATGGGACGGAGGTGGAGCATGAAGACACTCCGAGCACATTCGTGACCATGGGGATGGAGATCGAGGAAACCCAGTACGTCGGATTTCTCTCGTCACTCAGGCAGAGGGGATTGATTGAGGGGGTTTACATAGACGACAGCTGGCGGTGGCGATCAAGGCCGCAGGCCCCAATCCTTCGCCTACTCAAGAGCTCGACTTCCTCAAGCGGCGGACGTCGCTACGCATGCGCCTGCAAGGGTTCCGCAAATTGCAGCTCACGTACATGCCGAAGCTTCGGCGGTACCTGTCGCCGACTCAGCGGGCGGTTTACGACGCTGACGATCAACAGCCTGAGGCCACACGGCTGTTCATGCCCTCTGAGATCGGGACGGCAGCGTCGCGCGGGAAGGCGTGCGCCCCGGGATTGGATGGCGTGGAAGCCCGGCTGAGACAGGGAGAGGTGGGAGACGCCTTGTCCCAACTGCGCCAGGGCTTGCGGGTACGGACGATGACCAACCGCTTCAAGATTCGGAACTGGAGCGGACAGCGCGCATTGACGCGGGGGACAGGGTATATTGCGTCAGGTCAATATCAAAATACACGGGTCCAAACTACGATATCGATACGCACGTCAAGCCTTGCTCAAACTAAAGGGCCACGGGCAGTGGGAGGACCAGTTCCGCGTCTTGGAAGAGTCGGATGTGCGAGCGTTGAGTGATCGAGAGGTGCGCGATGAGGAGCAGGCGCACGACGCGCATTTGGGTGCTCTCGGGGTCGCAGAGGGTCTGGCGGCAACGGGGGCGGTGGCGGCGGGAGAGACACATCGGACGTTGTCTTGGATTTGGTACGCCGCGCCAACGAAACAGACCGGCGATAAAAAACTGCACGAAGGTACGTGAGTCAGACGGTCCAGCGCTGAGTATGGCATTGACGGCGATCAACAGCGATACGAGTGGAGTGGTGTAAGGCTTATTCGCGCTCAAATCGATGGCGTGAGGACCTCGTTCTAGTAGAAGAAGAAATGCGACGCACGCTGGAATATGGCCGCTATGCGGAGAGGCAGTGGAAGGCAAGGGCGGAGGCGAGGACGTTGATGCTTGGGAAGGGCGGTATAATAGAGCCAGAGGTAAAGGAGGGGGTAAGGGCGTATGCGCTGGAGCAAGCCGATCGAGAACGCAGGATTTGCGCGAGGCTAGAGCGGGAATGGGGTCCGATGCGCGCGAAGGCGGCAGCGTATCTGAGGGGCGAGGACATGTCGGGTTTGCCGGATGTTGTGGTGGACGTCGACGAGGACCAACTGCGGTGGGCGGAGGCGCGCGTGTATACCGAAGAGGAAGTAGAAAATGACATGTATCAGTGACCGGCCCGGGCCTTGATGATCCCTGTTGGGCGTTCAGGAGACGCATGTATCTGTGCAACATTTGAGAGCCCCTTCCATAGGAGTACTGGTCTACCTGTAAGTGCGTTTAGGTATCCAAATTGTGCGGACCCCGGAGGTTGTGGATTCAAATCCTACAACGGCCTTTTTTTGAACATTACCATTACCCGCGCCGTTTCCTTGATCTTTTCCTTTTTCGCTTGCTTTCTTCACTCGTTTTACCCCTGTGTGCTTCTAAGCTTCACCAGTGTATCCTGCTGGGTTGGCCGTTCCATGGGGTAGGGCTGAATGAGCAACATTCAGCAACATGACAGGGGTGGGAAATATTGACGGCCGGAATGTTCCTAGCCTCGGCAGATAGGCGAGGGTGAGATACTGCACCATCGCTTCCGGCAGTGCTGCCGGAGGCGATTGAAACGTTGCTGTGCTTGATGTGATGGGATATCACGGGGAAATGATGACATTTGGATTTTTCTGGTGATGGCCTGGGCTGGCCATCATTATATGGCTCCTTTAGGAAGGTCCGACGTGATCGGAGCAGGTTGTATAACATTTGTAGCTGGCAGGTAAAACTTCCCAGTGTATTGCATTACAAGTGCCAGATCACTGGCTGTCTTGGTCCGGGAATAATGCAATGTGGTTTACGGTCGACACCGTAATATTGCATTATTGACACTTCCGTTAGTGATCTGTCGATCCGGAGCGGAGAGTAACGTTCGGATATGTCGCAAAGCAAGTCGATGTCAAGCGCGGATGTGTGTCGTGATGGATAGGAGAGTCCGGAGATAGAACTCGATCCTTGGAAGAGTCCGGTGATAGAACTCATTCCGTATACGACTGGACAGATGGGTAGTCGATTCCGATGTGATGGAGTGGACTAGTGGAATTTGTAGGGCTTTTCGGCGAGGTAATGCTGTTTGAGCAATTCCTGCTGGAGAAAATCGGAATTTTGATGGTTTTTGATGAATAGTCGTATGGCGTATCAAAGTTGAGTGGTTGGGTTATGAGAACACGGACGAGCAATATTCCTGGGTACGACCAAGCGATCTTAACGCAGCAGATCACATTGAAAACTTCCACCGTCGCTATCCGGACAAACCTGGGCCGGAAACTTAGACTCCGGTTCACTCCGGTGTGTTTTCCGGTGTATTCCGGTTCGCTCATCATCACTCCGGAATCTTTGTCGTCAAAACGGACTTATGCAATTTCGCAAAAAAATCAAGAAAAAATATACATCAAATCCAATTATCTCAATGCTCCATTTCTTTTCCATTTCCACCTTCCTCTTTATCCCCATCCTCCTTCTGCGTCAACTGCAGGACTTCGCTCCGAAGATCAGCCATCGAACGTTCCAACGCTTCAATACGAAGATCGGCATCATCAGCACGACGGTCAGCGTCCTCAGCACGTCGGACGGCCTCGCCCAAATCACTCCGGAGTTCCCTCAACTCGCTCTGCATTGACCGCCGTTCCAGCGACGGAGTCCGGAGCCGGAGTTGATGGCGAGACGGGCCCGGAATGCCTTCCAAGGGCAGCGATGGTGTCCCCTTCCTTTCCGGTCGCTGGCGAATTGGTTGGGATCGAGTCTTCTTCACTGCAGTCGACCTCCCCCGACTCCGGGAACGACCCTTGCGATCGGACGCGTCTTTCCGCACGCGTTTGGCCCGGGGAACGTCTGCGTTCAACGAGCAGGCAATGCGCCTTTCAGCACAGCGCCCACAAGTCGAAAATGGTCCCCCCTCGCGCTGCGGGTAGCAGTGCTCGTCTCGCCGAGTGCACTCATCGCAAGCTGAAGGTTGTAACATCAACCGGAATACATTTTCCACGGTTAGGATGTACTCACCTTCACCGATGGGTCTCCGGATGAGCGGGCGACTTCCCGTTGGCTCGGAAACCACCATAACGACGTCGGAGTCGCTCTCGACACGCTCCACGCGCTTGCGCTTCCTCTCGCTTCCCTCCGGACGCTTGGTTGCTTTTCCTTTTCTCTCCGCCCTATCCAGTGCCTTCTCCTTGGCCTTCAACTCCTTCGCCCACGCCCGCTGTTCAGCAATCGCTATGTCGGCGCTGTTCATGAGGTCCGCGAATTCCAGCGCGGCCGCCTCATCAGCACGCGCTGCTTCCGCAAGTAAGCGGCGGGTCTCCGTATCCTCACTTTGCTCCCTACGCGATCCCTCACGCTCCGGTGACCCTCCTCGTTCCTTCCCACTTCCTCCTTCACTTCCAGATGGGTTGTGGTGGGTAGAGGACATAGAGATGGTTTGAAGGAGTTCGGTGGTGGTGGTGGTTCGGAGACAAGATTGGAATCAACAACGGAACCGAACAGCACGTGATTAGTTGGCACGTGACCCGATCACGGGTTTCGACGAAGATATTTCAACTAGGCAAAATCAAGGGCAAGAAAATCATGAAAAAAATTCCTCATTCATGCAAATCACTTCCTTTCCATTTATTTCACCTCCAACGCAATGCACACCACAAATCAATGTCCCTCCGGTCCTTACTACGAAATGTTCGTCTAGGGATCCGAACCCAAGAGGGGGATACTATTATATCCGTGCAACTCACCATCGGGAAATCATTCCGGAACAGTCGCTAACCTCTCAGGCGATTCCGGGAGCTCCGGGTTCCGGAGTCCCCGGAATCCCCGGAGACGCGTATCAAGGCAATGCAGCTTATCTGAATGGTTCCTCGTATATCCTGTGCGTACCATATGGTCTCTAACTTCCCTTCCAACATGCATTACATCTTCCATTCTCACCACTTCCTTGTTCTTCAACAACATGAGGTGATCCCGTTAGGAATCTCCACATGGATTTCATATAACTCCTTATGTTCAGATTACAAGTACTGTACTATAATAAACACCTAGACTACACTCCTGTTCTTCAGTTTAATAATTAAGTTGCTTCTGCGCTCTGTAGTTGCTTCTGGGTTTTACACTCCGGTCTCCCCGTAACCGGAATCCTCCCCTCACTCTCCTCCTCACTCCGGTGGCTTGGATAGTACCACTCGCCCTATTGTCCTGTGGCGTTGTGTTACTCCGGTCGACCATCCTCCCCCTTCGGTGTCATCGTTGTGTCCGGTAGCCAACCGGAATACCTCGGTCGCCGTAATCCCTCCCGTTCACCATCGACCGGCCATATCCTTCCCTTCCCCGGACCCGGATATAACACTGTATGGCTGTGGGATCTTTGACCCACAATGCCATCCAGGGTCCGACGGCAACGCGGTACATTGGGACACCAATTTGATTTCAGTTTTTGAATTGATCTTGAAGGTCAGACTGAGTGCATGAAGGCGTTGGATTCGGAATTCGAGGTCTTGAAGGTAATTTTAAGGCATGAAAGCCAGAGTAAGAGCAGATTCTTCAGCGAACTAAGTGCTGAACAGTCTTGAGACGAAAGTACTGCAAGGAAGAAGATTGAGAAAAGAGAGATTGATGGGCTGTCAGGGGACGAATGGATATGCCATGAGGTCCTAGCCAGAAAAGGACCGGCTGCCGTCATTATGTAAGGTAATGGCCGTGGGTTTCGAATTTGCGCAACCACCGGAATTACAGGCCTGACTGGTGAAATCCCAGCAACCCGATGGCGGATCTTGAAATGCTTTGCAGACTGAAAACCCGTACCCCAAAATAAAAATAAAAAATAAAAAATAACGGGTCGTCAGTGATGGGTCGGATTTCGGCTTCCTGCTACAGCTGTGCCTGTCATGATCAAAGACGAGCTGAAGTACCTCCGGCTTCCGCCCACAATGGATGCCACTGCTGGTGCGTCGTCCTGAACCCTCACCCATTTTTCTTATTGATTCTGCACAGAGCTGCAAAAGGACTGTTCCAACCGAGTCTATACTAGTATTCAGGGCTACCATCAACTCGTGTACATCTGTCCTCCCTCACAAAAGAAATATATATATATTTTTTATTTGGAATTTAGATTAGGGCTCAATCGATCCCATCATCTACATTCTACCGTCGTAACGCCCCGACGACAACAACGAGAGTGAAGACGATGGGCCACCTGCCCTCGAACCATTCACAAAGACCTGCCCTCGAGCACTCCTTCACCTGTTCAAAGCAAAAATGTGATTCCAATACGTTGTTGGAGGATCTCAATACCGTATAACAGAGAGTAGATGAGAGAGTCATAAAGGAATTTTGCGTGATCTTGTCGTTCCCAACCATGGCATGGTTTCTTGATCTCCGTTCAGAGGCAGAGAGAAGTAACGGATATTTATGTTTTGTGCAATCCACTGCACACTCGTTCCTGTTCCTCTTAGATGGTACTACTGTTTGTGCAACTGGTCTCAAAATCGGGACGTAGGCCACTGTGAGCTTGAGCAGTGACTCGTCGTGCGCGAGGACGAGGGACAGCGGGATCAGCGTCGAACGCGCCTACCCTGATAGAGGTGCGGGGCGATGGGGTTGTAGTTGATGGTGTTGGTGTTGGTGTCGGTTTCGGTGGGTGCTGATGCGGAGGGCGCGATGGCGGTGAGCACGACGGGCTGAGGAAGATGAAGCTTGTCAGTCCGACGCGCGTAAGGGCGCATGGCCGGAGAAGTGTTACTAAGCAGCAGCGCCACACCAAAGCTTCAATTTGTAACAAGGACAAAGGAAACTCGCGGAGAGGATGGGCAGTAATTGCAGGACGGTGGTGGAAGAAGGGCTAACGCGCAGCTGTCTTTGACGTCAAGAACATAATCCCGACCGCTGACCACTCAAGAACCCAACACCCAGAACTTGTGTCAATCCATGTCGCGGACGGTGTCCCACATACGGCCTAAGCCCCACGGGCAACAGTGAGAATCACCAAGGTCAAAGTCCCCCTGCCCTTGCCCCGCCCTGACGCTCAGCGTCACGCCAAAGTTCCAGGTTGCGACGAGAGAGGCAGCAACTGAGGGAGCCCATGCCCGAGTATCCCATCTCTGTGGTAGTAAAAGCGAAGACGCAGCTGCCTTCGGTCAAGGACAAAATCGTCTCCCCGGCCGCCTCTGCCGCCCACCAAAAAAGGGTGTAAAGTCGCACTAAGGCATGAGCGCACGTCGCGGACGGCGCCACGGGTACGCACGAATGATGTGGTAGAGGGGCTGAGAGCCCGGGGTAGAAGGTGGTTGAGTATGATTGTGGTCAGGTTTTGCGCATGCGTGACGCCCTGAGACCAGGTGCCATCCAAGCGGCGGGAAATGCGGGATGGAGATGTGGAGGAAGCTGGGGGAGGTAGTGATAAGAGTGCTGACCCGGACAAGAGACACAAGTGGAGAATGACATCCCCCGATTCTGCCTCCCCAACTCGGCGATCCGATAAAAAAAAGAAACATGAACGCAGTGCCGACGTGCGATGCACACAAACATCGTCATCCACCGCACTCCCCGCGCACCGAGCGCCAATCCAGCGGCAGGCCCACCAGATGGACAAATCGATTCGGCAGTACCTGTGTGCACCTCGCCGTTCGTCGGTGCGACGAGTGTCATGATTTCCACTTTTTCCCTATCCCCATCCTAAACTCCCCGGGTTATTCGCCTAACACCCGCCCCGGATTATTCAACTTCACACCGGGTTATTCAACTACGATCGGAATAACCCAAATGCCGAGATCAATGCCGACCCCGGATCAGGAATCCCATCAGGTGCCGCATTGATCCTTTTATTTCAACTTCCCTCTGATTGCTTTCTCAACGATCACCCCTTTCTGCCTGGTGCACGCTGCAATGTCGACCGTTGTTATATCCATGCACCACGACCTCCGACAAACTACTCCGATCGGTCCCTCCGGCTCCGATTGCGCTCCGTCTCCTCGGAGCGCATCGGACCGCCGGAGTAACGGAACGATCGGAGCTCCGACAAAACATCGGAACGATCTCCCACCATCTGACACCTTGGCAAGACGCCATCCCACACATTCCTTATTATCCTAAGTCCTCCGACTTCTTACTTATTGTTTCAACATCGTTCCTTTTGTCACCTGACTTCTTTCTCCCCTTTTGGACTTACCTTTATTGTTATGTCCGCATGGTTTCTAACATATCTCCTTTACCTATTACAATAAGGAGCTCTAGTATTTAATCTTGTCCTACATCCTCCTGTACTTCAGTTTTATGATAAACGTTGCTTCACCCTGTTCCTCGTGAAGTAGTCTGGTCGTTCCGCTCCGACACTCCGCCGGAGCTCCGCTTCTGTCATCTCCCTCCCTCCGACGATATCCTGCAGTAACGCTCGTCCAATTATCCCCTCTGTGGCGTAGCGTCATCCAGTCCGCCTTTCACCAGCTCCGACTCCGGACTCCGGTTCCGTTTCTGCCCGGCCCGCCGCTCCGCTTCGTATCTGTTGTTAGTTCGACTGGCCCTATATCCCTCCGTACCATCCTCTGGACGACTCGGATATAACAGTATCATAAAACTCACCTGCTCGGTATCGTTTGCTATGTCGTCATCATCGCTCCGTACTACACCTTGGTTCCTCCTGTCGCCGACATCCATGCGGCGCAGGGCCGAGTTGTATTCCTCCGCACAAATCAACTCTGAGCCTACCGACGATAAGTGCTCATCTGATCTCGTCGCTACGGATGCTAGTCACTACCCCCATCTCGGTGATTACCACTCCGTTCGGTCCTCCGGAAACTGGGTCTGTCCGCACCAGCTTCACCACTTATACTTCTCCGGCACCGCCCTCTCCGTCGAGATCCGACTCCGAGTCAATCTTCGGGGACCGGCAGGCTGCTCGGGAAGAGCTGGCGTCTTCGGGCACCTGGATCCCGACATTCAGCGATCCATCCACCCTTCCGGAATCCACCACACTCACTCCGTCGGAGCCCGCGCCTTCTCCGAGTCCTTCGGACCGCGGCCTTGACGGTGAATACCAGCACATCGATCAGTATTGCTCTCCCATCCATTCTCCTCCTCATCCACCAGTCCCTGGTTCCCAGGCCTCGTACCATGACCTCGGACCACTCCACATCCCGTACCCGGAATTTTTTGACGGCACCAATCCGTTGAAAATCGATTCGTTCATCACCCAGTGCTTCGCGCACTTCTCCGGGCGTCCTCGGACCTACGCCTCGGACGATGATAAGATCGCCTTCATGCTCCACTTCCTAAAGGGGCAGGCGGCTGAGCTTTTCAACGAATCGGGCCGTGTCGAAGAGTTTTCCTGGCATGGAAACTTTTCCACGTTCATCGGGGAATTCCTGGATGTGTTCGGACGTCGGAGTCGTCACGCCGACGCGGACTACGAACTCCGACGCCTTCGGATGAAACACGGAGATCGAATTGGGCCATTCCTCGAGGAGTTTGAGGCTCTCACTCCGTTCATGGCCTGGAATGACTCCGCAGTCTCCCACGCTCTCTACTCCGCTCTTCCACTCCGTATCACCATACAGCTCGACGATCTCATTACGTATCCGTCCAGCTACGCCGGACTCCGCTCACTAGTGATTCGGCTCGATGCCAAACACTGGCAGGAAGCGCGACTCCGGAGCTGCTTCTCGGCACTCCGGAGCAAGGGAATTGGGCCGACTGTGCTCGCGGGTTCTTCGGAACGCCTCTCAGTGCTCCTGCAGGCTCCGAAACCCCCGCTGCCAACGATCTGCTGTTCTCCGTCACCCCGGAGTCACCAATCGTTGCCAAACCTAACCCTACTCACTCTGACACTTCCTCCGACATGCCGTCTCTCGTGTCGCTACCGATCCACCACGACACGCCCACTCCGCTCTCTCCGATCTCCTCCGGACCCCCGTGCGTATACCAAGTCGCGGTTCCGATGGAGATTCGTCGAGAACGCAAGCGCTCCGCATCAGTTGCGGGCCTCCTTGTGCAGGAAGGCGGTCGTGCGGGACGTCTCCGCAAGAGCGAAGCTCTGAGACGTCGGGAGTTGGACCTCTGTCGGTATTGCGGTTCTCCGCTTCACCACATCGGCGGTTGTCCTCGTCTAGTGCGTACCGTTGCTGATCACCGCGGATCCTCGTCGGCTCCGCTGTACAAGGTCATCAGCAGCAGCGGAAATTCCTCCGGTCAGGTCTCCGGACCTTCGGACCTTTGATTTAACGACAAATAGCACTCCGCAACTCCGTCCGCGACTCCGTGTTGCTCCGGAGTTCATCTTGGGATCCCTCGCCTCACCTCACACGTCGCACACGCATCACGATATATACCAACATCGCCTCCATTCGCTCCGTTAACGACTACCCGCTCTTCGGAGCCGGGCTTCATGATTTCCAACAAATCTACATCAATCCTAGAGATTGCCTCGGGATTCAACTCCCGCTACGTATCGGATCTTTTTCTCCTTGTCTCGGAATAAATGTACTTGTACTTATTTGCGAATCTAAGGTTTGAAACCTCCGTTGCGGGAACTCCGGCTGAGCTTCAGTTCACTCCGGTACCCTCGGCAACTCTCGACTTCATTAATCGACAGTCCATCTGTCTCCATCCAACTTGGTGTTGTCATTCCGATATGGCTATCTGCCATGGAAACTGTGTCAACGTCTTCTCGACTCTTCTTTGATCTGGATCCTGGAACCTTGGCGGCACTCCACTTCGCTCCGTTGAGCGACCGAAGTAGCACCAAAACTAATCCGACCAGTATTCTCTGGGTTTCAAGTGCGCGCACGACCGGCAACTAAGCCGGATATTGCTGTGGTTGTTCCAACTATGGACGGACGTCTACGTCTACACCACCCAATTCTGACACCTTCACCAAATAACGCTCCGGTTCACTCCGCTTGCGTTTCTCGGGCCTTGCGCCAACGTTCGTTCTTCGGAACGTTCCTCCAAGGCTTTAGGTCTCAATCGCTCGCACTCCGGCATCGCTCCGGACCTGCCAGCAGTTCTTCGGAACATTCCCCGTCCTTCGGGACATTCCTAGACTCGTTCAGGGACCTTGGCTTACGCCCCGTCCTTCGAGTAAACACCACTCCGGATCGTCGTTACGAAGACTGGCCCCTTCCCTCGACCTCCGGCAGTACCCCGAAGCACTCCGCTTCACTCCCAATGGCGCTGGACCATGTCCGGTTGTCATGCCTCCCTATCCCCAGTTCATCCTATACCACGTTGATTGTTCTACAACTCGTGGAGTTTTCGACCCTCGACTGGCGTGTAAGAGCTTATAGGGAAATGTCTAACCCACATCATTCCCGCCAAGCCCCTCGTCCCGAGTAATTCATAATCTCCGCGTTCACTCCGTCCTTTTCCGCCACGGTCGGGCGCTGTTCTCCGGACCTGCGTTCTTCGACAAGCGGGTAAGAGCTCAACGGAAAACGTCTAACCCACATCACTTCCACCGAGCCTCCGTTTCGACTTCGCTTCTCCGCTGGATCGCTCCGGTCGTACCGGATCTCGACAGTTGGTCTTGGAACCCCTGGCGGGTTCTCCAGGCTGTGTTCTTTCGACCTTCGGAATCAACAAAACGACTCTTCGACCTGGTATCCCCGGAGCTGAGAGACGTTGTTTACGACACCGTGTTCTCCGCTCCTACCCTTTTTTCCGCCTTCGGACTCCTTCGTTGACGGATACGCTGGGTCGTGTTCCGTCGGAACGCCACCCTCTTCGGACTTCGTCACAAAACAACCCTATGTCTCGGAACGTGAACCGGAGCTCGGGTGCCTCACTCCGACCGTTCCGGACCACGACGGGAGATCGATGCCTCTTGGTGTCCGCTCTCTGAGGGCTCTCCGAGGTCCGCACGGGCTTCTTCCGTCGCCCAGTGGCGAAATCTGTTCCCACAATCGAGTTGTTAGGGAAATCGGAGTTATGTGTAGTCTGTGGGCAAACTACCCAAGAGGGGGATACGCCGTGTAATAGACGTACCAATATTGCAATACACACAGCCCTGACTGGAATGCATAATGCAATATGTGCAGTCAGAGACAGCCAGTCATAGTGTCAATAATGCAATCGTCCAGGGTTTCCCACAGTGTTTTTAATACTTCAATATATTCTTTTAATCCTGTTCCATAGGGGGAAATCACCTCAGAAACAGTGATGGGGCCGCCGGCTTTGATCAGCCTTGATCCCGCTTAGCCTGCCCACATCCCATCACATCAGATCATCAAATCACTGTCCCTTAGCACTCCCGCTTACCTCCGATGGCTTCCCGTGATACCCCGAATCATTATTATTATTATTTGGATGTATTTGCCTTAGGCCTTGTGTCCGATCGATTCCGATCGTTTCCGCGATTACCCGCCTCAAACACTTTCATCTATTTACATGTGTTTGATCTGGTGGCCTCCGCACCTTTGTTCCTCATGTTTCCGATATTCCCGGCATCACCCTCCGTTCCTTTGGCTCTGTTACCCTCGGGGGCCTTACCCACCGACTATTCCCCACGCTTGGGTTCCTGTTCTCTCCCGCCTGGATCCATATCCAGCCGCCACCTTATCCCAGCTTTGTTCTTGTTTCTTTCACAGCCTCTTGCTTCTACACCCCGCGCTTTGGATTTTCAGGTCGGGACTGCCTTGGACAACCACCGGCCCTAGGCGCTGAGCAGCCGTCGATCAGCCAGCTTTAACCCCTGAATCACCTCGTGGCGCCTGCCACGAGTGGCTGTCTGTGTTCGGCATTGGGTGCCGTGTTTGCACGAGTGGCTGTGTTCGGCATTGGGTGCCGTCTTTGCACGAGTGGCTGTGTTCGGCATTGGGTGCCGTCTTTGGGCCATATATTACGTTCCGTTTGTTGTAGTTTGTAGGTCCAAGCCGTTTGTTCCTCCCCACCACGTCCACTTTAACAAGTTTCAATGTACCATTCATTACGCGTAGTTGTAGACCTCCCCTAAAACAAATCATTGTCGTTGCACCTTGTGCTTTGAGATTCAGCGTCGAAACAGCCACGTGTGCAGGTTTCGCTACAATTTGCCCAAGTCCGCTTCGCTTAATCCATGGTCATGAATATCTACTGCAATAACTACTTCGCCTTCCTCACCGGCCGTGGCTTGGGCCTGACGGCTCTGCAGCAGACTCGTCAGAACAACCCGATTTAAAGATACGCCGCCACTTACGTCTTCCCGGCCGCGCCTCGCGTTTCTCTCCCACTCGTCTCTCCTGATTTTCTCCCCTGCGATCCTCTTCGAGTGCCGTCCGCCCTCCTCTACCTCCATGTCCGTCGCATTGCGCTTCTTCCCGCGGGCGCCTTTCTTCCATGTCGACGCCCCTGACAAGGTAATAATCAGCGTGTGTACACATCTTCTGACCGGACGGCGAAGACTTACTGCACCTCCCCCGACCTCAGGACCCCGTACAAGATACCCTCCACATCCCCCACCGCGGCCGCCCACCCTGATTTGTCCTCGCGTCCGTCTCGAAACTCCTCTAGGCCCCACCAAAACAAACTCGCCATAACCTGCAAAGAAACCGTTTCGCCCGGACATCTTTGTCAGTTTTCCCCACTCCATCTCCATCGGCATCGTCATCATCCCCGTCTCCTCGACTACCTCCCTCCCCGACGGCTGTAACGATCTCCACCACATCCACCAATTGTCGGCATACGACCTCTTTCTCCCCCAGGCTTCCCCAAGTTCCTGATCTTTGGCGGCGAATGCCACTTTCGACCGCCGGTCAGAAACTCCCCGACCTCCGCAGGTCTACTGTCTCCACCTATGCGAGGCCCTTCGTCTGGGTAGCCTGCCGCGGCCTCGAAGTCCAGGTACTCGTTCACCAACCTCGCCCAATCCTCGGGCCACTTTCTCCCCCATCGCAAACGCGCTGTGTGCTCGGTGAAGCTCTTCCGACCACTCCACCATGTCTTTTCGTCGCCATGCCTCATGCACCGGCGTGGGTGTTCCCTCTGGCTCAGGCGTTTCGCGCGGTGGCGCAAGCGTTTCCCGTGGGGGCGGCGGCGGTGCTGCTTCATCGCGCGGGGGGTGGCAGCGGTGTTCCATCTGGCGTGAGTGCGCGCGGCGTCGGCGCAGGAGACTGGCGTGACCCAAACGCCCCGCCCCGCTCAACAATATCCCCCGCGCCACCTGACGGTCCAGTAGCACGCGCCCCCGATGGTCCCGCATGCGTCCCCGTGGCTGCGCCCCCACTCGACGTGCTGCCCGCTGGCATGTCCTCGTTGCTCGCTGAGGATGCGGACGCCACACGCCGTCTCTCTCTCTCGGCCTCGCCTGGATCATCATTCGTCAGTGGTTTCCCTTAGTTCTCTGGCAGCAAGGCTTACTGAATGTTTTCTCCGAAAAGCGCACCATCGACGCTTCCGCATTTTGGTATCCGACTGGATCGAAGTTATACCATTTTTTGGGATTCAGTCCCACCGTCGTTCCGGAGTGAATACTACACAAGCAAAGGTTAGTTTCCTCGCGCTCCCCAACTCGACATTCTGCTTACCTTCGAACTTCGATAGCGCCCCCATGCTCTCCGATGGGCCCACACAGCATTATCGCGACATTCATGGAGAACCGCTCTTGGATGGTATCCGCAAGAGGTTGCAGATATAGCGCCGCATTCTTGAGCGTACTGGATTATTGGGTAAGTGACGCTGCAACTGATGCATATTCAGGAGTGTTGCTCACGCATGCAGCTCTTCGGCAGTGTGCGAACTCTCCTCCGCGCGGCCCAGCTCCCATGCACGAAGGATCTGCGCATACTCCTTGTTCTGCGCCGCCGCCACCAATGCCTTGAAGTCGTCGGACTCCTCTTGCCACGCCTGCCGCGTCACCTCCCCGCGCACCTTGACCACATGGGGCTCTGGCAGGTCCAGGTCCTTTGCCCGCTGCTGCTCTGCCTTCCACGCGACCTCGAAGCGCGGCTTGACGCGTTCTTCATAGTGCAGCTTGGAGTAATATTGCCAGGTCTGCATCTTCATCGGGTGCGTGGCGCCGATGTTGGCCCCCACCGACAGGAGATCCTTGAACAGGTTTTTTTTTGCCCTGCTCCACCCCACTGCCATAGTGCGCGCGGTACCATTGGCCAATCCGCTATGATATTTTTTTTGTAAGTCCCCGTCCATTTCCGTCCAATCTTTCGACTTACTCCGCGTACAGTGGAGCTAATTTTGCTCCGCCGGTCAGCCTCTTCCTTGGTGAGCGTGCCCATGTCGGGGTCGCGCGCGTTCGGGTCGGTGGGATCGGCCACATCTTCCTCCAAATCATCTTCGTCCTTCAAGTCGTACCCATACTTCTGGATGTACAGGTTTGTGATGTCGTCGTAGAATTTTCCCAGTTTTGCCGTGCCCATTCGCTGCGCAGACAACCACTCATCCGAACGTGACACGAAGAACTTCTCTTTCGTCCCGTGGACCCACGAGACTTTGCCTGGTTTTTTGCCTGTCGCGCGTGTGCGCGGTTTCGTCGGTTTTGTGGATGTCGAAGGGATCGCGTTGTTGCCGGCCATTGGTCGTGCGTGTACTGAAGTGCGCGTGAAGGTAACAAATCTGCTGCAAGTCTGCGCATCAACCGTCAAACAAACAAATCACTCCTACGCACGTGGAATTAGGGGCTAATTGCAGTCTCTCCCTATAAATTGTACGTGTCTCCATGCTTCCAGTCTACGTCCCTGACCCCGTCCATAGATATTATCCATAGAACCCCCCCTCCCACACCCTTCAACGTACACTACCCACCCTGTAACAATCTTTGTGCGCGAAACCTATACCAATTCATTTCATTATTTTCTGCCCCATTTCCCCGTTAAATTGCAGTCCCAATCACACAAGAATGCAAGAGACTCACCCTGGCGTAATTCCGTCGAAAATCTTCATCCAGATCATTCCACCGCGCCATCCAGTCAAATTGGCGGCATGCTGCTTGGATGAGTGTTACTTGTGTTATTCCTCCTTGAAAGTGACACCATTTACCACAGACTTTCCCCGACCGCGCTGTCGTATGCCAATGCAAGTCGTTTGTTTATCAAGAGGGTCTGGGCCAAGGCCGTTGCCAAACAAGGAATTATTGTGCAAAGTACAAAGGACAAAGGGTATCGACAACATGAAATAGTACGACGGCGGCCAAGCGACAAGAACACCCCCTAAGAGGTTCGAACTAATCCCCCAACTCCTCACGCGCGTCCAAATCCATTCGTTCTTCACTCGTCGCGCCATCTTGCGCGAGGATTAAACTGTCTGCGTAGGTAATTGCTGCATCGTATCCCACCACGGGCTGGATGGGCCCTACAGAGATGTCCGAGAACGCCTGTTCCCTTGAGTGGTGCACGGCGCCGCGCGCACTGACATAGAATATGTCGGCACGTGAAGGACCCGCGCGCACGGACGGACCACCGTCGCGGCCGACACGGGAGATGCTTGACGCCGCGGTAGATGGACCCAACCATGGTGGCGGACGGGCCAGCGCGCAAGACGCTGGATGCAGAGGCCTCGTTCGTCCTGACGCCGCCGCCCAAAGTTGTGCTTGCCACGCCCCCCACAACGTTAGCCAACGGCTGATTGCGTGAGGATGAAGCCACAGCAGGGGCGCGCGACACTGCGCGTCCCTTGCCTTTGGCGTCCAGTTTAGAGGCGGCCAAACTCGACGCTGAAAGGGAAGAGACAGTCGAAATTGTTGGCGACGTCGCTCGACTGGTGGGTGTGTTCGCCTCTGCAGGTCGCCCTCACCTCCGTTCTCTCGGGCGTAGGGCCTCTGGTCGCCTCGGTTGCCTTGCCTTGCCCAGCCGATGGAGATGGTGAGTCTGGGAGAAAGAAGAAGTCAGAGTCGACAGAGCCAGCGTCATCGTCGCTGGGCTCTGCGTAGGACAGCGTGGGCGCCTTTCGCGCATGAGGAGCGCGCCGCGTGCCGCCTTTCACCGGTGTATTCCCCGGGGACTGCGGCTCCGCCTTTCGCTTGGTCGCGGTACCGGCGGGCTCTTGCTTGACAGCCGGGGTCAACGCCTGCTGCTTCACCGCGCCAGCAGACACACTGCCCTCCTCTTCCACTGTCGGTTCCCTCTTGACAGTCGGTTCCTTCTTGACAGTCGGCTCGTTCTTGACGACGACAATCTTTTTCTTGATTTTGGGGTCGGGCCGAGTGTCCTCCACTACCTGCCGCTCATGTGTTGGGCAGCCGCGGACACAGGCCATCGGATGGCTGCGGCACTTCCTGTGCCGATGGAAGCAGAATTTTTGCCAGAACGCGACGACATCCTTCCATTCGGCAAAAGTTGCGACAAAAAACCGCCGACGGTGCCGCCAGCCCCACTCGCCCTTGCGCGCGCAAGCAATCTGCTCTATATGCTGGTCAGTTCTTCTACCTTCTCCAAACGGCGCAGAGACTGACTTCAA
Source organism: Mycena alexandri (assembly GCA_029233265.1). NCBI lineage: Eukaryota > Fungi > Basidiomycota > Agaricomycetes > Agaricales > Mycenaceae > Mycena > Mycena alexandri. Next base: position 20,956 of record JARJCM010000309.1, on the reverse strand, counting down.
GGTGTAGACCCCTTCATTGAGCGGGCCCAAAAGTAGCCAGTAGGTCTTGTTTTGCTTGCTCGAGAAGTGGGGGTGGCTGAGAAAGTTGTGTCCCGTGTGCTCGGGGACCGCGCAAGCCACAAATTCGGATGGCGGCTCAGGGAGAGCACGCAACTCGGGCGGAATCATGGTGGATCCGTCGAATCGTTGATTTGAGGTGCAGTGTCACGCATAGTCACGCGTTCGGGTGGACCTCCGAAATCACCAACTCAAGGAAAGGAAATTATCGTCTGGAGCCCCGCTGGTCTGAATAAATCCAGTAAATTTTACAGCGCTGCTTTCAAGGCGCTCCGTTGGGACAGCAAAAAGATTTACGTCAAATGGGATGGAGGTTAGCGGGAAATAAATTAACAACCGGCCGAAATCAGCAACATATTGGATTTGCCTGCCCGATGGGGCCGAAATTCAGTTTGAAAAAATTCCTGTGAGATCCAGGTGGCACGTTGCAGGTTTGCGATTTTTTTCAGCCTTCGCGGCAGTGATCTTCGCCCGACTGAAAAAAAACTTCACACAGAACTTGATCACACGGGGCCCAAAAAAAAAGGAAGTCACCGCGGCATCACTAACACGTCAAGTCCAAATGAGAGTTTCCAAATATGTATAGGGAAACCTGCCTACCTTCCGCCTCATAACCTGGCCTCCCCCCTTCAACATCACGGATGACCGGCACCACTGGCAACGCTTCGACTGAAGTGCGCTCGCTCAGTCGGGCTCAACGCAGGTTAAAGCGCCATCAGCACAAGCTGGCGCAGCGCCGCTACCGAGAAAAGTAGGTCGACACCTTCATAGACCGGATGGTGACTGAATACATCTTGTCCTTCAGAAATAAAGAGGCTCTCCGAGTGCGTGCTAGGACTCAGATGCAGGCGTACGATTACTACGCCTACCACATACACAAAACCTAATATCCAAATAGCTACCGTGCGCGAATTCAGAAGTCGCAAGACCTCAAAGCCTTGGCAAGGGAGTCGCGACGTGAGGCGGACGCCAGCTACCGAGAGCGGTATGTAAATTATAACTGTCTACATCTCCGAAGCTCACTCGCGAGGATCTCCAGGTGCGGTCAAAAGAAATGGATCGCGAGGTTCGGCGAAGGACCATTTGACGACATCTATCTACCTCAATTTGCGATCCACGGTAATAACACACACAAGCTGCAATTCGTTCGGGAGACGGAGAAGCTCGCTGAGGAGCGATTGGCAAAGGAAGCCAAGGAGGCGCGACGGGCGAAGGATCACAAGCATCGTGAGAGCTAGGCGGGTTACTTTTCTATGTAAGACATCCATCAGAATGCACTGAGGTTATTTGCAGCGATGGAAAGGACGGTGTATTCAATGTAGCAAAATGAGGGCAACAACCGACTACAGCCCCCAGCCACCGGAATCCTCCCAACGGGGCCAACCGCCAGATGCGCGGACAGCGGTGACCTCGGCCTCCCAGTGGTCCCAGGTAAAGTCGGAGGCGGGGATCGTGCCATCGCCCCAGGTTCCAAACACCTGGGACTCCATGGTGGTCGACGAGCCAGCATCGTCAAAGACTTTTGAGACATTCAGCCAGGGCTACGCAGGGAAAAATAGGAGCGCCACACACCTGGAGGAGGAGCCATGTTTGCGTTCGCCAACCAACGCGCCCAAAAATTGGCAATGTAGCGCTGCTTGAGGTACCGCCGGAATCTCCCTTGAAAGAACGACATGAGAAATATTCGAGGGGTGCAAATAGAGACCAACTGCTGGGTCGCGGCACGCCGATGCGCTTCCTGGGCCTGCGAGCACGATGCAGGTTCCAGGAGCGCGCAGAAAAGTTGGGGTCGCCACAAGGTCTGCGGGCCATGGTGGGTGGCGAAGTTAAGGCGAATGGTTTAGCGAGGGCGGGTTAGCGATATCATTGATGGTCGACTTGAGCGCAGGTCAGCAGATTAGCCGCGGTCAAGGATCCTCGCATCGATTGCTTGCGGTCAAAGGATGCCCGCTTCGAGGAAAACACCGCTTTCGTTTTTTGTGCAGGCGCTTCTTTTATCTTGAGTGTACGGGACTCGTCAAGCAGAAAGAAAGCAAGGGCATCAATGGTCAGACACACGTGACGGTACGTCGTACCGTTTCGACCTTCGCTTCCAAGTTGCCTCACTGTGATAATTCATGCGCTGATGGTAGTTGACCTGGTGACTGATATCGGAGGCAAGACCATCACGAAAGGCGGATAATTGGGAAAGTAGGATAGTCGGGAAAGTCGGCGCATAAACTTCCGACACAAAAAAAAATATTCGACAGGTGAAAGAACACATTATTCAGGCGCTCTCGTCGTCGCTACTCTCGAGGACATTGGCCGGCACCTTGGGAAAAGTGAGACCGTCCCAAGTGTAAGGCACAGCGGTGGCGTTGACCCAATTGGGAAAGACCTCCGCCAGCGCCTGCTCCTCCGCGAAGTGACGGTAAGGCTCACTGCTGATCATCGTACGGCAGGCCGACACCGGGCACCTCCAGTCCTGTTCAAGCCAGAGGCGGATACACGCATAACAATGGCTGTGGCCACAGGGATATCTGAATATATTGTGAGATGGTGCGAGAGATCGTGTGGAGCAAAAAGACTGACGAGACGGGATGGGATTTGACTGCTAAACAAAGTGAACAGCGCTGGGAAGCGCGGGTGGGCTCGAGGGGACCAGGCAAGCGTCCCTCCTCGTAGAGGTCTGCGCGGCTGAGAGCGGTGGTGCGAGGCTCACGATAGCCGGTGTGGTCTTGCGTGTGTTTGCTCTGCCGGCTGTTGCGCAGGCGAACACGAGTAACATTCTTGGGTTTAGGAGCTGGAGGTCCGCGACCACTGATCCCAAGAAGGTGACGGGTCAGTTCGCGCTCCTCGGGAGTCTGGTCGGCAAAGACTTTGCGTTTTTTGGCAGGCCCTGAAAAAGTAAAATTGAAGAGGCGTGAGGACAATCCGGTCAAGAAAGAGAAGGAACGACCAACCGGCGCAATGTTGGGAGTCCGCCGCAAGCGACATCAGTGCGAAGCGAAAGAGCAGAGCAACCTGTCGCGTAAATTTATAGGCATTAGTTGTTTATCGGCCAAGGCTAATGAAAACAAACCAAGCCCGAGCTTGTGAGCATCGTATCAATTCCAAGTCGACCACTCACATTTGAAGAATGGGCGCGCGCGGACGGCGCAAAAGGCCTGCGGAAGATGCGGGGATGTACGTCCACCAGCCCAACGTTGCAACGACATACGAGCAGTCGGCTGATGGCCGACGTGTACTTGCCCGCTCGAGTGCCGTCGATACATCGGCCGCCGCGGTGCCTAGCTACCACGCGGTGGACAAGGAAATGGAGCAGGCGATGGAGAGGCCGGACTTTTCATATTTGTGCGGGGCGATAGAGAGCTGGGACGACAATGGATGGCAGGGGGAAGTACCGGCAGAGGAAGAAGAGGGGGATGCCGACGGAATTACGCTGCGGTTAGGGGGACAAGGCGTGCTGGACGGAGTCAATTTCGAGCGATGGGAAGCCGCGGTAGGTGCTTTTTGCCCGTTACACACAAACCATTCTAACGAAAGAGAATTTTAGGACACACCAATGCAAGTCTTCATGCGCTATCACCGAGACGAAACACTGGATGAGATGCTGAGACTGGAGGGCCGCGGATCGCCTGAGGTCTACCGTGCGTGTGCGGAGTGCAAATGCGCTGATCCCTTGTATCGCTGCGCACGCCAGACGTGCATTGGCGCAGCGATGTATTGCGAGGCATGCATCGTCAACTTGCATCGTGCGTTGCCGACACATTCGGTCGAGGTGGGTCGCGGAGCTCGTTCTGGGATAGTTTAACGCGCTAACAAAACACACAGATGTGGTCGGGCGAGTTCTTCATACCTTTGTCGCTCAATGATCTGGGTTTGGACGCGCGGATTCAGCTTGGCCATCCACCTGGAACATTCTGCCCACGCTCGCGACCTGCCCACAAGGATTTCGTCATAATAGATGTCCTTGGGATCCGCGTGGTGAAGTTGAGCTTTTGCGGGTGCGATTCTAGAGTTGAGCATCGCCAGCAGCTAGAGCGCGCGTGTCTCTGGCCCGCGACCTCTGTGGACCCTCAGACTTGCGCCACCGTGAATGCGATCCGGCTGTTTGAGATGCAAAATTGCCTGGGGAAGATTTCGGCATATGATTTTGTCCGATGGGATGGAGACAGTGCGGAAGAGGGAGGTGTACGAGAACGGGACAGAGGAGAAGGCGCCCCCGGTACGTGATGAAACCGAGTTCGGAGTGTTGCGCAAGTTAATTGAGACCATAGGACCGTCGGCGGGCGTTCCGTGCAATCGTGCGACAGTACCGCATGATGGAGTTGCGCAAGAGAGCGGGTCGTGGGCACGAGAATTCGGGCATCAAAGGAACGTGCCAGGGGGAGCTTGCAGAACCGAAATGTCGGATGTGTCCAATCCCTGAAGTAAACTTACCTGCCGACTACGATAAGGTTAACTGGGACGAAGAGCCGGAGGATCAACGGTAAGTGCGGAACAAGGTAGAGGCAGACGCACCGCTGATGTATTTTCAGGTACAAATACTTCTTGTCGTTGGCGCAAGACGCTAATTTCAAGCTGATCAATCGAAATGTTTCCACAGAGGAAAAGGACCCCGTCGTCGATGATGGGACTGGATTCTTCTGTAACAGGAAAGAGTACTCAGAACACATTCGGAAGCACGTTGACGAGGAAGAAATTTCAAGCTGCTCCGGCTTCCAGGCCATGTTCCTCGCGAACGCCAAGCGCATCAAGGGGCTGCGGGTTACGGGAGTCGGTGGGGTAACGTGCGCTCGCCACAACATGTGGCGACCGAACGGCATTGGGGACCTGCAGATGGGTGAACGGTACGTGCGCGGAATTAATAAATAAGTGGGGGCTGACACTTTACCTGTTAGTTACTGCAACATGGACTTTCTATTCTTCTCGGCACTCCTGGGGTATATATGGATGTATATTGTGTTGTCCTATGACATCGCGTGTCAGTTTTCCAAAAATATTTGGACGCGGATGGGCAAACTGCCCGAGAAGTACCATATCAAGATTGACATCAAGAATATCCGTTGGGCGGTCCCCAACTTCCACCTGCCGGCCCACAAGAAGGGCTGTCATGATCCCTTCTCGTTCCATTGGCTGTGGGGCGCGGGCCGGACGCACGGAGAGACGGTGGAACAGAATTGGGAATTCGTGAATGGGATAGCGGCGTCGACGAAGATGATGGGACTTGGCGCGCGACATACGGCATTGGAGGGCTTATTCAGTTTTCATAACTTCCGGCGATTGGTCGCGCATCGTAAGCGTTGTGTCCGGCGAAGCGAGGATTGATGCTGATTTTGTGTTTTGCGCAGGTCGTTTACTCTTGCAGCGGATGGCCGAAGGGATCAAGGAGGGGAGGGCACACAAGGAATCGTTTCAAGCATTCAACGACGGAGTGGTAAGGATGAACGAGTTAGATGTCGAGGGCTGGAAAGCGTGGGTAGATAGATGGGAGAGAGAGCAACACGTCGAAGGAGCCAAGGATTCGCCATATGAATTGGAAGAGGACGGTGAGCTGCCTTTTGCGGAATTACCATTTTGGGCTCATTGTGGTGAAGGCATGACGCTGAAGGAGATTCGAATATTGTTGGCGGCAGAGGAGTACGCAAGGACGGGGGATGGGACGGAGGTGGAGCATGAAGACACTCCGAGCACATTCGTGACCATGGGGATGGAGATCGAGGAAACCCAGTACGTCGGATTTCTCTCGTCACTCAGGCAGAGGGGATTGATTGAGGGGGTTTACATAGACGACAGCTGGCGGTGGCGATCAAGGCCGCAGGCCCCAATCCTTCGCCTACTCAAGAGCTCGACTTCCTCAAGCGGCGGACGTCGCTACGCATGCGCCTGCAAGGGTTCCGCAAATTGCAGCTCACGTACATGCCGAAGCTTCGGCGGGTACCTGTCGCCGACTCAGCGGGCGGTTTACGACGCTGACGATCAACAGCCTGAGGCCACACGGCTGTTCATGCCCTCTGAGATCGGGACGGCAGCGTCGCGCGGGAAGGCGTGCGCCCCGGGATTGGATGGCGTGGAAGCCCGGCTGAGACAGGGAGAGGTGGGAGACGCCTTGTCCCAACTGCGCCAGGGCTTGCGGGTACGGACGATGACCAACCGCTTCAAGATTCGGAACTGGAGCGGACAGCGCGCATTGACGCGGGGACAGGGTATATTGCGTCAGGTCAATATCAAAATACACGGGTCCAAACTACGATATCGATACGCACGTCAAGCCTTGCTCAAACTAAAGGGCCACGGGCAGTGGGAGGACCAGTTCCGCGTCTTGGAAGAGTCGGATGTGCGAGCGTTGAGTGATCGAGAGGTGCGCGATGAGGAGCAGGCGCACGACGCGCATTTGGGTGCTCTCGGGGTCGCAGAGGGTCTGGCGGCAACGGGGGCGGTGGCGGCGGGAGAGACACATCGGACGTTGTCTTGGATTTGGTACGCCGCGCCAACGAAACAGACCGGCGATAAAAAACTGCACGAAGGTACGTGAGTCAGACGGTCCAGCGCTGAGTATGGCATTGACGGCGATCAACAGCGATACGAGTGGAGTGGTGTAAGGCTTATTCGCGCTCAAATCGATGGCGTGAGGACCTCGTTCTAGTAGAAGAAGAAATGCGACGCACGCTGGAATATGGCCGCTATGCGGAGAGGCAGTGGAAGGCAAGGGCGGAGGCGAGGACGTTGATGCTTGGGAAGGGCGGTATAATAGAGCCAGAGGTAAAGGAGGGGGTAAGGGCGTATGCGCTGGAGCAAGCCGATCGAGAACGCAGGATTTGCGCGAGGCTAGAGCGGGAATGGGGTCCGATGCGCGCGAAGGCGGCAGCGTATCTGAGGGGCGAGGACATGTCGGGTTTGCCGGATGTTGTGGTGGACGTCGACGAGGACCAACTGCGGTGGGCGGAGGCGCGCGTGTATACCGAAGAGGAAGTAGAAAATGACATGTATCAGTGACCGGCCCGGGCCTTGATGATCCCTGTTGGGCGTTCAGGAGACGCATGTATCTGTGCAACATTTGAGAGCCCCTTCCATAGGAGTACTGGTCTACCTGTAAGTGCGTTTAGGTATCCAAATTGTGCGGACCCCGGAGGTTGTGGATTCAAATCCTACAACGGCCTTTTTTTGAACATTACCATTACCCGCGCCGTTTCCTTGATCTTTTCCTTTTTCGCTTGCTTTCTTCACTCGTTTTACCCCTGTGTGCTTCTAAGCTTCACCAGTGTATCCTGCTGGGTTGGCCGTTCCATGGGGTAGGGCTGAATGAGCAACATTCAGCAACATGACAGGGGTGGGAAATATTGACGGCCGGAATGTTCCTAGCCTCGGCAGATAGGCGAGGGTGAGATACTGCACCATCGCTTCCGGCAGTGCTGCCGGAGGCGATTGAAACGTTGCTGTGCTTGATGTGATGGGATATCACGGGGAAATGATGACATTTGGATTTTTCTGGTGATGGCCTGGGCTGGCCATCATTATATGGCTCCTGTAGGAAGGTCCGACGTGATCGGAGCAGGTTGTATAACATTTGTAGCTGGCAGGTAAAACTTCCCAGTGTATTGCATTACAGTGCCAGATCACTGGCTGTCTTGGTCCGGGAATAATGCAATGTGGTTTACGGTCGACACCGTAATATTGCATTATTGACACTTCCGTTAGTGCAACTTTGTAGAATAGGGGCTTCTTGAACCGCTTATCAAGCTTCGAATCGACGATTTGCTTGATTTCGAAGTGCTCATCGCCCTCGTCATCTATTTCCACTGCCACCGGAGGAGGTTCTTCACGTCCGGGGAAAGGATTGGGATGATGGGGTTCAAGTTGAGAAACGTGGAATACTGGATGAACTTGGGAAAGGGATTTGGGTAGTTTGATCTGGTAAGACGCCGCAGATGGTTTTCCGATTACTTCGTATGGTCCAACATAAGTCTCAGTGAACTTCCGAGTTGGCCTCGTAGTGCTGAGGTACTTGGTCGTCACGAAAACTTGGTCTCCGACTTTAATCTCCGGATCCGGAGACCGGACTCTGTCTCCGGTCTCCTTGTATCGCTCCTGGGCGCCCTTGAGCGACTCCCGGAGGAATTCATGAAGATCCTGGAGGTTAACGACAAAGTCTCGGGCGTAGGTGTTGGCTACGTCCAACTCCGGATTGATGGTGATAGACGGATTGTAACCTTTGTTGGCGAAGAATGGAGAAATTCCGGTAGATGCATTCGGAGCGTTATTGAGAGCGAACTCGCAAAGCGGAAGGAGTTGGTCCCAATCATCCTGCTGATACGAGCAGAAAATCCGAATATATTGCTCAACGGTTTGGTTCATGCGTTCGGTTTGACCGTCCGCTGATGGATGATAACCGGAGGTATAGTGCATCTCCATGTTGAGAAGTTCTCCGAGTGACCGGAAGAAAGAGGAAACGAATTCCTTGCCCCGGTCGCTAGTGACATGCGACGGAACACCGTGCTTGGAAAAGACGTGAATGAGGAAGAGTTTGGCGAGGCGTTCGGAAGTGATGGTGACATCGCAGGGTATAAGGATTACCTGCTTTGACGCCCGATCAACGATTACCAGAATCGCATCGTATTCGCCGGAAAGTGGAAGTTTTTCAATGAAGTCCATGGATATCGAATGCCAAGGACGAAGAGGAACAGGAAGGGGTCTGAGAAGGCCGTAGGGCTTATGCCTTGGAGCCTTGTTGCGCCGACAGGTGATACATGACTTGCAGTAATCCCGAACGAACGACCGGAGTTCGGGCCAGTTGTATTCCCGACGTACCGCCGCAAGGGTTCTGTTCTGCCCGAAGTGACCGGAAAGAATATGATCATGCGCGTATTGCATAACACGTATCCGGAGTGCATCTGGTGCCTCACCGGGGACTTGCGGAACCCAAATGCGATTGTCGTACCGGAGCATACCGGAGTCATCTGTAGACCAGCGCTTGGATGTACCGGAGGAAGCGGCCTTGAGGCCTGCAATTCCAGTGGGGTCGGTGTGGATGTGAGTCTTGATATCGGAATGAAGCTGTCCAACATCCATAACCACCGATGCTCGAAGAACTACGTCTTCAAGGAGGGTTGCCCGGAGTGACGCCTCGAGCTGATCTTGCGAGAAAATAGGACGAAAGTTGTGAGGATTTAGCTGACCATAGTGCTTATCCCCCTCTTTTGGGTAGACATCCCATCGTCTAGTAAGTGCATCGGGCTTTCCTCCGAGTTTTCCGGGCCGGAACCGGATTACCATGTTGAAATGGCAGAGGTACTCCGCCCACCGGACCTGGCGTCGCGTGAGTATCTTACTCGTCGCGAAGTATTCCAGGTTCTTGTGGTCGGTGACAACATCAACTGGGAACTCCGGTCCTTCCAGATAGTGACGCCACTGCTTAAAAGCGTCAAAAATGGCCAGGAGTTCCTTGTCATGTGTGTCGTAGTTAAGTTCCGCAGCCACTAGAGTGCGCGAACGGAACGAAACGGGGTGGAGATCACCATCGTCGCCAATAATTGACAAAATGGAGGCGATGGCATAGTCCGAAGCGTCGGTCTCGACGGTAATCTGTCGACCGGGTATCCAGTGAGACAGAACCGGAGCCTCTTCGAACTTCCGCTTGAGAGTGTCGAAAGCGAGTTGACAATCACTGGTCCAGTCCCATCGGAGCGCTTTCCGGGTGAGACGTGTGAGCGGAATAGTGATGTCGGAGTAATGGTAGATGAACCGCCGATAGAAATTACAGAAACCAAGAAAAGACTGTACGTCTTTTACTTTCCGAGGAGTAGGCCATTCCGCTACCGCGGCGATTTTTTCCGGGGACATACGGAATCCGTCCGGAGACAGAATGTACCCGAGATATTCGCAAGTAGTCACGGAGAACTCACACTTGGGGAGTTTGCAGAATAGGTTATGCTGTCGTAAGCGCCGCAATACTTCCTTCACATGATTTTCGTGCTGCGATGGATCGTCGGAGTAGATCAGGATGTCGTCCAGATATACGATGACGGTTACATCGAGCAAGTCGGCGAAAATCGTGTTGAGGAATCGTTGGAAGGCAGCAGGCGCATTGGACAGTCCCTCTGGGACAACCTTGAACTCATATGAGCCATAGCGGGTTCGGAAAGCGGTTTTCCACTCGTCTCCGGGAGCAATCCGGAGCAAGTGATATGCGTGCCGGAGATCGAGTTTGGTGTAAATTCGAGCCCGTCCAGGGGCGTCGAGTAAGTCGGCGATGAGGGGAAGCGGATACTTGTCTTTCTTTGTGATCCGGTTCAACCCTCGGTAGTCTACGCACAACCGGAGACTGCCATCCTTCTTCTTGGCGAACAGAATTGGAGCCCCGTGACTAGAAGAAGAAGGATAGATAAATCCGGCCTTCAAATTCTCGTCAATGTATTTTCGGAGCGCTGTTAACTCAGCCTCGGAGAGGGAGTATACGTGGCCAATAGGAGGGAGTTCTCCGTCGATCGTCTCGATCTTGAGATCGAACTCTCGATGAGGAGGAAGCGAGAATGCTTCCGACTCCGAGAAGACGTCGGCGAATTCGTGATAGGATTCAGGCAGTCCAGTTAGGTCCGGAGCAGCGGTCGAGACTCCCCGGAGCGAGACATCGTCCGGAGGTGTTGCGCGCAAGGTATACTGAACGGTATCCTTGTCTTTAAGCAACACTCGATACGCAGCAGCGGATACCAAAGACACTGGCGGAGGAGTAATGAATGGACGAGGCGTAGTCGCCTCCGGGGTATCCATTGAAGGATCTAGAGTACTCCGGTCAAGACCGGAGTTTGCTGGCGCTATTCCAGCACTATCCATAGAAGGATCGAGACTATCCATAGAAGGACCGGGAACCGGAGTAGTCAACCCGATCGGTATAGGCACTGCGGAGGGATAAACCTCTTCCGGAGTAGCCTCGTCCGTAACCGGAGCTACCGAAACAGAATCCAGCATTTTTGCCGGAGGTGTCGACAGGGATGGACCAGAGGGAGTAGGTCTGAATGAGATAGAGGCCCGCATCCAGTCAATCAACGGATTGAAGCGGTGGAGCCAATTGTATCCAAGAACCATTTCACAAGGAGAATCCAGACGGGTGACGTAGAAGTCCTGCGAAAGGACTTCTCCGGTAGGAAACCGAATCAATAGATGCAGTTTCCGGTTGATTATTGATGAGGAGCCGTCGAGGTACCGGAGTTTTACTGGGGGCACTGAGTACGGGATAAAGCCATTTGATTCCACAAATTTTCTAGATATAAAACAATGAGAAGAACCAGAGTCAATAAGCGCACATATCAGGGAGTTGAATCCCGCAGCAATTCGTGATACACTGGACGGCGGAATGGATGAACATTCCTCCGTGCCAGACAGAGAGGATTTAGATAATATGAGGGATGGGGCAAGGTCAACGTAAAGGGCATTAGAGGAAAGAGCGGACGCGTTGAGACGCACCTCAGGGAGATCCCCGGAGTCAACGCAACCCGGATGGGGATCGGAGGTATAATCCGGATTGCTAATCAATTTTTTGACGACTCCGGAGTGGACGCATCTCCCTGCGGGGGCGTTCCAGCCTGAGCGGAGCGACCGCTGGCTTTCTCCGGCCGCTTCTTGCAATCCTCGGCCGTATGACCTTGGCCTCCGCAGTACATGCAGAGGTTGTTCTTGCGACGACGTTCACGTTCCGCCTCCTTGATTTTACCATCGGCGCCCAGCTTGTCAGCATAGGGCTTCGAGGGGCCAGCCTGTTTGTTGGCTTGGCCACCCTTACCTCCGGCTCCGGGACGATTCCCGGGGTTGGAGTAGGGAGGAGGAGCGGTCGAGTTCCCAGGCGGTTTGGTATTATTTCCGCCCTTTTGTTTCTCCTTCTGCTTGCCGGAAACTTTACCGGTGCGGTCTCCGGTGTTGTCCGGAGGACCGGAACGATTACCGGAACGACCAGCAGCAGCCTGCTCTAGTTCCCGCTCGCGCTGCTTCTCTGCCTCTCGTCGATGATACCAGGCATCGATATTCCGGGCCACCATCTTCACCCCCAAGAGGGTGTTGTTGTGGGTGTGCCGGACCATCTCGTCCTTGATGCGACGGGGAAGGCCTTCGTAGAACTGATGCCGGAGAGCAGCGTCACCCCAGTCCGTGAGACTGGCCAGGGTGTCGAAGGCGAGAACGTAAGTTGCGATCCGATCGCCATTTTTCATGCGACAAAGACGGATGCGATCCTCCGCATCACCAACCGGATCATGGGGTCCGAAGTTGATGGAAAGTTCCTCGATGAAGCGAACGAAATTATTATCCCACGCCGGGACTTTGGTATTGTATAAGTTCGGCGTGAACCACTGCTGAGCGATGCCGCGGAGATAAGATATAATGAAATAAATCTTATCGTCGTCGGTGGGGAAATCTTGGGTACGCTCGGCAAAGTGAAGATAACATTGGGCGAGGAAGGAAGGCAATTTGTCCGGATCGGAACCATCAAAGGTGTCAGGGTTCCTGAGATTAGATTTGGTGGAACGAGGAGCTCCGGCATTCCGGGCCCAAGTTGTCATAACCTGGGAGAATTGCTGGAGGGTATCCCTCATGAGCTGATTATCTCCATCAGGAGTGCGGGAGCGACGACGGGGCAGACCGCCGCCACCTCCACCGCCTCCACCACCACCGCCAGGAGGAGAGCCACCTCCGGGAGGAGAACCACCAGGGCGTCTGGGGAATCCTCGACCGGGGGGCCTTCCTCTGCTGGGAGAACGTCTTCCATGACTGGAAGGCGAGTCACCACCACCGCCTCCATCACCCCCAGGTGCCGGAGCGGAACGGGAGCGGGATGCCTGTTGACCGGAGTGGTGGGAACGACTACGGGATCTTTGACGCGATCCTGCGCCGATTGGAGAACGTGCTGGTTCTCCACCCGTCTCTTCCGGTATGACGTTCGTGGCTGCCTGGTAAATAGGAGCAAATCCCAATCCCGGAGTTGCCGGAATCGGAGAATCATCGAACGCGGGCGTGAGAGGTGTGATCGGATGACGTGATGGGGTGTTGGGAGGAATGACAGTTCCAGGAACGTTGACTGGGTTTGTTGCCACAGGTGGCAAGGAACGGCGTACCGTTACTCCGAAAGGGACCGGAGTCGAACGCGTTCCGCTGGGCCGCAAACCAGGATTGGCCATTAGTCGAGCGGGAGAGGGTAAGGGAACCATGTTGCTGTAGAGCCGTGATTTGCGACGATCAGGGTCGTCAGGTTGGTCGTCGTAATGAGACATGTCGTAGGATCGATTGATTTTGAGTAGCGTGGATAGGTGAGTTTAATAATACTGTTATATCCGGGTCCGGGGAAGGGAAGGATATGGCCGGTCGATGGTGAACGAGGGATTACGGCGACCGAGGTATTCCGGTTGGCTACCGGACACAACGATGACACCGAAGGGGGAGGATGGTCGACCGGAGTAACACAACGCCACAGGACAATAGGGCGAGTGTACTATCCAAGCCACCGGAGTGAGGAGGAGAGTGAGGGGAGGATTCCGGTTACGGGGAGACCGGAGTGTAAAACCCAGAAGCAACTACAGAGCGCAGAAGCAACTTAATTATTAAACTGAAGAACAGGAGTGTAGTCTAGGTGTTTATATAGTACAGTACTTGTAATCTGAACATAAGGAGTTATATGAAATCCATGTGGAGATTCCTAACGGGATCACCTCATGTTGTTGAAGAACAAGGAAGTGTGAGAATGGAAGATGTAATGCATGTGGAAGGAAGTAGAGACCATATGGTACGCACAGGATATACAAGGAACCATTCAGATAAGCTGCATTGCCTTGATAACGCGTCTCCGGGGATTCCGGGGACTCCGGAAACCCGGAGCTCCCGGAATCGCCTGAGAGGTTAGCGACTGTTCCGGAATGATTTCCCGATGGTGAGTTGCACGGATATAATATACAGACTGGTTGGTAACCACCATGCCACAACTCGAAAAACTGGACAAGTCGCTGCTAGCCCTCACTCCTGCCTCAGAAACAGCTGCATTGCCCATCGTGGCAGTGGAGCGCAAAAAGGGAAACTGTGCTCCCGTGTGCGTGCTTCCGCCTCCCGTACGCGTTCTCATTCCTTCTCTCAGCCAGGAAACCCACACACCGCCCTTGGGTGTGAGCGGACCGAATGTCCTAGGGACTCGGGAGTACCGCTGTTGAGTTTCTCGGACCGCTGGCTCATCAGGGACCTGCTGCCTGCGGGTGGATCCCAGTTCTTGGCTCTCCTTCAAGACAGTGTTATGAGTGCCTGTTGGCGGGAGGCAATGGGCACACTTCGGGCACCGCTGCAGCCTGCCAGCACACCCACATTTTTTGCACTCGCGCACAGACCATCAGCAGTCTCGGATCTCCAGGGTCACCATCCGCATCTGCCCGCTTACAATCGCTGAAAGCAACTTCAAGCTTGTCCTTCTGCTTCTGCTTGCTGGACTCTTCTGGTGGTATCTTGTCTCGGGCCGGCTTGTTCCCAATACACCTTTACGTCTGTTGTGAGGCTTGTGTTTGCGCTGCACTGCTCACACCGCCTCATGGCTTGTCTGGACGAGATGCGACAGCTTGGAATTCCCACTCACTCACCCAATTAGGAAACGACTTTGCCTCATTTGGATCTACTTCCAACAACTCGTTACTCGACGATTCCAGTGTTTACAACGACTCGTACGAGCACCGAACCCGGCCAGGATGGCAACCTACGCTCAGGCTTCACGGGGAGACCTGACCACGCGCACGGTTTCGACTTACGAACTTGCACCATTTCTGAGCCCCCATACAACCTTACAAACGACTTTTGAGCGACCTTTGATCGCAGGATAGCCATGTCTGCGACTGAACAACCATCCATCCACGTCCTATCTACCATTATATCCCATTCCACCACCTTCTGACGACTCAGAACATCGTGAATCCCTTACGAACACTCGGAAACAGCGCTATTTCGGAGTTTCGACACCTCTGAGTGCTCGTGAAGCTCAACGTCCGCGAATATCGGCAGTCTGGGAGCTCAGAAATGCCACGAAAGGACGAAAGAGGCTCGAAGAGCATGTGGAACGAGGCTGTGGACACCGACGGGATGGACAACGTGACTGGCTTGGAAAAGGTATAAAAGGTGTCGGACGAATCGAGGGTAGTCAGTCAATTACTTGTGGACTTTCGGATTCAATTCCCAGTCAGCTACCACAAGGAGACAATTCCAGTCGAGGACTCTAGTCCAACGCTGAGTTCTTATCCTGACCTTGTACCTCTATCCCCCAATTATATCCTCGAGTTGACCACCAACGTGCTTGTTCATCACCACCGCCAAGGGACATCGTCTCAAGGATTTGCCTTTCATTTATACATCCGAGAATACTGACTACAGGTTACCGGACACTGCCAACGTACCTTCTGAGCACTTGTAAACCGCCTTCAGCCCATCCCGAGCACTTGGGTCTCGCTCCAGACGCACACACACACACACACACCTTCGACCTTTGACCGACACACACACTCGGATCCAACAAGGCAGACCACCTACAGCCTCACGTTCTATCAGGAGCCAACTTTAAAGAGCCCTAGAGGACGAACCAGCCACTTTGTGATCCCACATATTTTGCCTAGTGGCACCGCGGTCCTTATCGCACCGTGTTTCTCATACTCCAGATCTGTGCTTACCCGAATCATCGGCTATCGGGCCTTAACGTGTTCTGCTGCGCCGCTATTTCCTGCTGATCTTCTGGCTACTGTTGCTGAAGACTATGCGCAGAGTGTCTCTGCTGTGAGGGGGGGAAACGGTGCCGGGGGGTCGACTGGTGGTTCCCTTGCAGGCTCGGGTACTCGACTCTTGGCTCGCATCAGAGATCAGATTAAGGCTCCAACTGTTTTCGTTTATAAATGTTTTATTGTAATTTGCAAAAATAATGTCCACCCCTGTTTTTTGAAAATAAAAAGTTTTAGTTTCGGGCGGTTCGGACCGCCCGTGTCGGTGACATCACATTGCTTACGTGCCTCTTCCTCAACCTTTCTTGAGCAGCTTTTGCCCCTTTCTTCCACTATGTAGCAACACAAAAACAATGGTAATAACCCGGAGTGCCTGTGACTTGCTCATCGGCGAAGTACAACACAATAGAGCGAAAGTTGGATCAATGCCGCGAGTCGATACGTGACGTGATCGCTCTGACACAGGGCGGTCTGAACCGCCCGAAACTAAAACTTTTTATTTTTCAGAAAAGGGGCCGGCCATTATTTTTGCAAATTGCAATAAACGAATAAAACCGTATATATTTCGTTTAATTTACGAAGGCCGTAAACAATAAACACACAATAAACAAACGGTTTAAACGGTTATTTTTTTGGGCCTGCTCTCAGCTGAGTATCTTATAGCTTGAGAGCAAAATTGAACAGCCGCAGTATGCACCAAATGTCGCAATTGGGGCTATTAAAGCTGTGCCCAAAGATTACAGCAGTTCCAACTGGGCCAAAAGACCACTGTAATCGGTTGAGGCCGATTACTGCCTTTGGACTATATATAGTTGATTACACCCTTCTTGGCACGGATGTAACAGTATCCCCCCACTGGACACTGAGCCCTCGAAGTGTTGGACCATCAGCCTTGAGTGATCCGGAACATCGGATCAGGTCTGACTTGAGTATTCCACTATTGTGGAACCTCGTTGTTTGCTTTGTGCAAACAACCACAACCGGCGGACAGCCGGCCGCAACACTCTGATGAGATCAACAATACACAGAAGGTCCCCGGGAATCACCCCGCCTGGCCGTTTCCGAGATCAAATGATGGCAATTCAAGCAGGTTTCCCAGGCCTGCAAAAGATTTGCCATTGTGGGGTTTGAACTCGCAACCAGGTATAACCGATTACACTATTAAAGCTGTGCCCAAAGATTACAGCAGTTCCAACTGGGCCAAAAGACCACTGTAATCGGTTGAGGCCGATTACTGCCTTTGGACTATATATAGTTGATTACACCCTTCTTGGCACGGATGTAACAGGGGCTCAGATTGCGGCACACTTTTGCCAGATGTGCCACATGGTTCCGAGATGCGGCATCCAAGCGGCATCCCTTCCCTATCCGTGGCAATCATCAGCAAAATCGGCGCAACCTCGACACAACCTGCAACCCTATGTAATTCTTCCGCACAGCCTCATTGGTTCAATCCGGAACCAGGGATACTTTGTGCTTTTCCGCAAGATCTCGGGGAAGCATATGCTTGCTGTAGCTTTTAGAAGATGTGTAGCACAGCGCTGCATGACTTTGAAACTACTCTGTTCACTTTTTTACAGCAAATTGGGGGATTTTTGAGGTTGTCCAGTTGCGGCAACCTCACAACCGACAATCAAAATGTCGAGAGGCTGACACTGGAGCATCACATGAGAGTCTGGATTATTACCTCGGTTTCCATTCCAGAAGACTTCTGGAGTGGCTTTGATAAATGCATGCCCCATTTAAATAATAATAAGTTCCTGGCATCGGCAGTGGGGTACTAGCAAGCCGCTTTAAGCTTGGCGGCCAAAGTGCGTTTTTTAAAAAGCCATTGAAAATCCAAGGTCATTTTGCGGATTTAGAGCACACTAATAGAAGAGATAAAAGATGTGAGGAATGAGGAGGAAGTTCTTGAGGCAACTAGACGGCGGGATGCAGCAATGAAGAAACTGGCGCCAAGGTGCGCCGGCGCTTAACAAATTTAAAGGTGCTTGTAAGTTGTCATTAACGATCCGCCGATGAAATCCGGCGTCGGTGATACTCGGACGCTCAGCCCGCTCCGAGTCTTCCTCATTCCTGCAATGTCATACCCCTTTTCTTTTTCCTCCTGGTTCACAGATACTATGTGCTGCTGAATATTGCTGTACCCAGATCGCCTCGACCGCGAGCTCAATCTCCTTCACCATTTGTGCTCTCTCTGGTGCGAGCAAGCCGGCTTCAAATTTTCTTCTGGTGTGCATCTCAGGTCCCCAGGTTTGCGAGATTGCTGTGCCCTGCGCTCATGGAGTTGATGCCTCGGTGACGCGAGTGGCAGTCAGAGACCGGGTGCTTGTGGGTGTGGGCATTCCTCCTCTTTTCCCCAGGATGCATCATGGTGCTAATTATGGATAACCTAGTCTGCCTGGCGAGCCTTTTTCTTTGACTCTGACTGCGTCTCTTTCCCGCGCCCGTGACTGGCTGCTGGTCACTATTTTTCTCGAGCTCGCCCGCCTGTCATTCGCACATGTTGCGCCGTGCGCATTTCAAAGACCGTTGTCGTCACTCCCTTTTTTTTTACTTTTTGCCGCTGCCTTGCTTGGTACATGGTGCTCCAGCGCGCGCTGCTCCTGCTCATCGGGTAGAACCCACGATGGACTAGTACTAGTACTACATTGGACCGCGAGGCGGCGCTGACTGCACACCCTCCCCCCCTCCTGAATTCGATCATCACCCTCATCTTCTCGCAAAAGTACGTGCAGCCACCAGCAGACTTGACACAGTCGGGAAGGCTCTGCGCGATTTCGAAGCGAGTACACCATATTCTGATACTGATGTCGCGCACGTCAGACAACCCCACCATGCACAGAATAGTTCCTTCCCATTCATTTCTCCTCCTTCCCTTCCTTCGATCTTAACTGACCTTATTGTCCCCCCAGTGCGCACCCCGACCGACCCGCAGCCGCAGCCGCAGCCGCGCCTGCCCCTGCTCTTGTCCCAGTTTGCGAGGGCTGCAACGAGGGATGCCTAGCACTGGTACGCACACCTTCCTCATTACTCTCTTCCTCCTTTGTCCCCAATTAACTGAACCTCCCACTCACGCAGACCCTCCGCCCGCCATGCGCTCTGTCTCCGACCCGCTCCCGCTCCCGTCCTCATTTCCAATAAACACCGACCCGCCAATGGGCATGCACCGCGGGAGCATCAATAGCCTCACCGCATGCCGATATTGGGGGTGCCGTTTGGGAATCGGAGTGAGTTTTTGGTTTCTATTGATACCTTGTTTTGGAGAGAGGGGAGGCGCGTGCACAGTCCGTGATGAACGCTGTGACGGATATCACCAGGAGGGTTTTGCAAGTGTCGCTGGCGCTGGTGCAGCGGGCGAAGCAGAAGTGAAGATGTGTGCGCGACAGAGCGACAAGGACGGCTTTGTGGATGTCACTGACAATGAGATGAGTGTGGGCGTATCGCAAACAGAGTCGCTTGGCATGGGGGTGGCGCCTTTCTCCCTTGGCTGTGGCAACATCATCTGCTGTCTGTTGTATTGGTGTTTGCAGTGTCAGTCTGCCGGGGCCATATGTGACACCAACGCCGGGTGTCTACTTTGGGCGCCCTGCCCCAGGTGTATACACAAATCCATATGTGGTGGCGTACGCAAGCCCTTATACAACTGCACCGAGGATGTGAACGAACCTCGCGGCGGGTACTCGAGTCCGTATGTGCCGCCCTTGCAAGGGACGCACGGACCTCTCAGCTGTCAGAAGTTATCGACAAGTCGTGTGGGTTTTTCACCGCGTGATAAACTGCCTGTATACTTCTAGATACGGAGATGGATATTGACCTCCTCATCGCACAATGCATCGCAAATGCTGGGCAAAGAATCGAAGTTGAGGATGTCAAAGAAATTTGGGGCAAGGAGATGGGAAGAGATGAAAGCTGATGGAGAGCTTAAAACTTGAACCCATGAGTCCTGAAGTCTCATTGCAGCCAGTGTATTGAGAGCGTGAGCTGAGACACACCCGTCAATGTACGTCGCAGGGTAAAGGTTATCGCTCTTGTTCCCATCCTTCGGGTTCAAGTACATGGGGGGGGGGGGGGGGGGGGGCTTCAACAAGTGAGGTCTGAGCTTACCGTTGAAGCCTCCGTCCATGAGAGACTAGGTTTCAGCAAGGTTTCAGCCGAACAGTGCCTGATCCCATGGTTCATTGGCTGAAACAAATTCAACTCAGAAAATTGCAGTTGACAATATTTTAGAGGTCAAGCTCATCCCAGCTTCCTGTATTGTTTAGCTTGTTAAAAGGGAGTTCGAAAATACTTTGGGTTGAGTTGGAGCAAAAACAGCATGACCCAGATGGAACTTACTTTGCGATGTGAAGGAGAAGTAAGCACCGCTGTGCTGGACAAGCATCGGGTTCAGCGGGGTTACAACTGGGATTGAGCAGACCTGTTGTAGATCTGTCTAGGAGAGACTAGCCAGTCTCCAATACAAGGCTACAAGTGCCCTGGACCACTATAAGCATACACGTCATTTCAGCTTCAACACATCAAATTCATGCGTTCTTCACACATCTGATGCGTTCTTTGCCTTATTCCCACTCATTGCCCGGTCTCAGATGAAGTACGAGTGATTAAAAGATGTTATCGGAATTTTGAGTACGTCGTCCCAGGCCTAGCCTACATCATGGGTCTGGCAATCTATGTAGCTCGTCTCTTAGTCTCCCTCAACAGCCACATTGAATCACCCTCCAAACGCTTAATTACTCTGTGGACGGCGTGGCTCAGACACGATCTGTTTCATGATTGAATGTTATGGGGTCAAAGAACTCAGATGGTGTCAGCACCCTCTACCATCTCCTCAAAAAGGGACAGTAAATCCAGGTCAGCACTGTTTGTATGGAATCTATTTTTCGTAAGGAATGCAACGCCATTGGGGGAGTTTTCTCTGCGACCAAGACATATGCCATCTTGCCAGTAGTGCTGATATCATTGATTATCTTCTGGATGTTGGTTGCGGAAGTGGTCCCTGTAGATCGAGATGGAGTTGCATTGGGACGTGGCAAGGCAATGACATACCTGATGGGTGCACTGCTGAGACTTGTGAGTCGGGTTCCGTGGCTGCAGAGGTTATGAGGAATGGTGACACAGGAGATAAAACTCTGACTTACACAATGATCTATCCTCTCTGTCAAAGTTGGCTGACCATATGGACAGTCAATTGGCAT